>JAOQGN010196118.1:0-10894 GCA_027564295.1 Himantozoum antarcticum | reverse complement strand
GTGCCTGAGTGCTGGAAGGCTGGAGCACATATTTAAATAATAATAATAATAATAATAATAATAATAATAATAATAATAATAATTATTATTATTATTATTACTATTTGGTAGTGTTACCTCTGGTGACAATATTAGACATCTCAAGACTCTTTTCTGTTTCAATGTTGATAATTCTATTGACACCTTCTTGAAGAAATTGAGGGTGGCTTGATTGGTAGGTGTCCTAGTGTTCGAATGGCTATTTGTCAAATAAATGCTTCATACATTTATGGAGTGTAGTGTAGATTGGTAACTGTCACTCTGGTCATGGATACAGAGGTTTTATATGACCCAGGCGATACAAAATACTTGCAAAGCAGTGAACACTGCGGAACATACTACACACTACTGTTGCAGGTGTAAGCATCTTCTGGTTAAACAATAAATCATTATCAAAAAAATGTAAACATGCAGTATAGCTACCTAAGGTTTAACCATCGATTTGCTCAGCTGTCTTTACTGCAGGGTGCAAATAGTCTGTTGGAAAAGTAGTTAGGTGTGTTGATGTATATTTTCATTGCAACTTTAATATAGGGCCATATGGAAATGATGTCAGTGATAGGGGTACAAATAAGTTTTTTGGAGCAGACAACTCTTGCCCTCTTTTGTTCTTAAATCCCTGGCTATCTTGTAAATGTGCAATAATGCATCCAATTTTGGAAAACCCATATTCACTTCCCTGGAAATTTGTCAGAAAATATAAATAGCAGTGTCAAAATATGACAGCCTCTACTGGAAGAATGTTTAAGCCTTGACGTCTCTCTTATTCTTAAGCCTTTAACGTCTCTTTTATTTTTAAGCCTTAACGTCTCTCTTATTCTTAAGCCTTAACGTCTCTCTTATTCTTAAGCCTTAACGTCTCTCTTATTCTTAAGCCTTAACGTCTCTCTTAGACCCTTACAGATACCTGAGGAATGCCATCAAACTATGCAAAATGAAAACAATTTGCAAATCAAATTATTTAGCGAAAACGTATTCAAGTACGTATAAATATTATCAGGTCTTACAGACGTGTTTCCAGTCTGTATAAACGCTATATTTTTATGCGAACCTATCAGAGTTGGCTTGTATAAGAGTAGAGACACATATTATATGATATAACATGAATTATACCACATTGCCTCATTTATACAGACACTGCCTCACAGAGCATGCTAATTATTAGCCTGGCTTACCAAGCCACTGACATTGGGAGTTATGTGCTCACGGATAGTATGGCTCATAGTATCGCCGATCCGTGAGCACATAACTCCCAATGCAAGTGGCTTGGTAAGCCAGGCTAGATAATTATGAGATTGTCCTGTCAACTTGTCATCCAGTATCCACCACCTTGTTTAGGCTATACTCTGTGTACACTACTAGGACATTGGGAGAATAGAGATGGTTCCCAGATGTCAATAACTTTCTCAAAAAGGTCATTACTACCAGCACACAAATGTACCACAGTAACAAATATGATAGTATTAATAATAGATGATAGATAATAAATATAATTATGATAATGAATGCTAGATAATAAGTAGGAATATTAATAGCACAAAGCAAATGAGTAGAAGTAATAAGATTGATAATAAGTAGAAATATAATGAAGAAAATAAACGGAGCAGTCAGTGGTTGAGCAGCTCAACATGTCACAGTGTGTACTACTACTACATAGTTACACAGTGTGTACTACTACTACATAGTTACACAGTGTGTACTACTACTACATAGTTACACACTGTGTACTACTACTACATAGTTACACACTGTGTACTACTACTACATAGTTACACAGTGTGTACCACTACTACATAGTTACACAGTGTGTTCTACTAATACATAGTTACACAGTGTGTACTACAAATACATAGTTACACCAAGCTTCTGGCAAACCCCTCTAATGATGGCTAGTATGTAGAAATATGGTACAAACGAGGACAGCCCTAAATAATTCGATATCCTGTGTGTTGACAAAACTGAGCATATGTTCCAACTCAAAAGTTTATATTTTAAAGTAGTGACATTATTATCTGATCTTTGATTTGGCTTGAAGAGGGCATGGTGGCAGCATAGGAGATTGGTGCGCATATCGAGGGCTCACAAACCAGGGGTATATATAAAGGTCCCAACACCACTACATGCCATGTGTAGTTTTATCTCGTAGAGACAAAACTACACAAAACGTCATAGAGACAATATTCTTGGCTTTCTAATGGTGAAAGCCCCATTTTTCTATCTTAATTAGAACTCTTTTTATGAAATGTTTAGTGATACAACGTCCAACTTACAGTTTTACAGACAGACAGGTTTAGACAGACAAGTTCAAATGCAATCTCTTTTATCTAAAATTAAAATTTGAGTGTGATACTGGAAATGTAGAGTTCCAAACTTTGAAAATGTAGCATGTATTATTTTATGAATGCCCTGTGTGGTACAACTGCTCCCCACGTTTCAAGTAGTCTGGCTGCAACATACTGCCTATGCAATCTCCACCCCTCTCATAGGGCCAGTTAGTTTCAAGTAGTGTGGCTGCAACATACTGCCTATGCAATCTCCATCCCTCTCATAGGGATAGTTAGTTCCAAGTTTAGTAGTTAACTAACTAGGTACTAATAACTAAATAATGATTTTCAAGTGGCATATTATTTGTCATGCTAGGGGATTAGGGCAGTTATGTTTATGTGTTGTAACACATGTGATTAATAGAATCAATCATTTTAATGAATCAAGTTTTGATGTACCAATAACTGTGATTTAATGATGAAGATATGCTATGTATGAATTATGAGATGAGGGTATGATATGCTATGGTGTAGTGCAACTCAACTAAATGTCCATCAATAGAACAGGATGCAGATGAAGCCAAGTGTAGATAGCAGGAATCCATCCCAGTTTGCCTCGAGTTCGGTAACCAAACATCTGTGCCAGGAGTGTGTATAACAAATGTACACCCTACATTTCCAGTTTTACAGCCTACGTTTTAATTTTTAGAAAAAATTGCCTAAAAGACTGCAAAACTGCAATTTAAATGTTGTATCGTTGAAATCTCCATAGAACAATGAGTTCTAATTTAATTGGACAAGTGAAAAGTCAAGAAATATTATATCCTCAAAGTAAAACTACACACAACACATTGTTTAGTGGTGTTGGAATACTTATATACTCCCCTCTGCTTGCCACCCCCAGTCAAACATTGACTACCTAACGTTAAACACCCACTTATAAACTGCGAGTATTCCAGTATCAGGAGGACCAGAGAGGATATGGACATGCACAGACTTCCTTGGTCATCTCCATGTAACATCACAGCCCATGCTTGGTTTAATGACATCCAATGGTTTACCAGAACCTTTCATACCTTGCCATTGCTATAATATGCCTTATGACTAAAGTACCAAGGCCAGACTACAGTAAATAATCCGACATTGTACAAACGTATATAATATACAAAAGGTGTTACTGGGAAGTATGTTACCACAATATTTGAGATTATAATATGAGATATGAGCCATACTTATCAATCTATCTAGATTCTAGACAATATCTAAATATATCTAGATAATAATTTATCTATCTATATCTAGACAATATCTATCTAACTATAGACAATGTCTATCTATATGAGGCAATCAATCAATATACGATCACATTTATTGACATGCATAATACAAAATATAGGCTACATTTGCAAAATTTGTGACAACGAACATAACTAAATTGTTCCACAGAGTCTTAATTGCACAATCATTGGGAAATTGGGAACAACCAGCTTCAATTTGCATACATGTAAAACTGATAACCTTTACAAGATGCAAAGCAGCATTCATAAACTAACGCATAGCATCCAACATTGGTCTGTGAAAACTTCTTTCAAGCTTCCACAGGTATCTTACCATCTCACCAAAAGACTTGGAAGATGGCCTCACTTATTACCTGTACAAAGCTCTCTGCTCCATTGCCTTAGTACAACCAGTGAACAATAACTCCTACGTGTGTGAAAGAGGCTGATAACTCCTACGTGTGTGAAAGAGGCTGATAACTCCTACGTGTGTGAAAGAGGCTGATAGTCTGGCTAGTTTCTGACGGCCCAAAAATGCCAACAATTCAAACAGTGTTAGCAGTCTTGTAAGTCAAACAGTTTTATAGCACCACTACCTAGGTACATCGACGAATCCCCTGCAGTTTGTAACATATTTGTATCTGAGTGCCCATGCCTTTAACATCAAACTGAAGACCCAGTCATCCAATACCAATATATATCTCTATACATCTAACTTATGTGCTACCAGTTCTGAACCGTCTGTACCGCGTATCACGAGTCCAGTGCCTTGAGGCAGTTTTCTCAACCCACCAGATCGCATTAAGTAGTACTACTTGCAGCATACGGGTGTTGTTTGTCGTGCCTTTTCAACACTTGACATAGCTTGATTGTATGCATTGAGAAGGAAATTGCCTAGCTCTGGCAATGAAATTTTGAAATGGCATTTCTTTGCTTATAAGAAATTTCTAAACTATTCTGTTAAAATTAAGAATAGTTTTTCCTTTGTTCATTAGCGTCTCAGAATCGGATAATAGTAAATTATGTTGACACAAACCAAGCCAAATGTAAAAAGTTTTACCAATTCAGAAATTGTCCAATGATTGCACAACCCTCGAAAAAATGTCTTGTAATTCCGGCTTTGCTAAATGACATTCAATATTGTTTCAACAAATTGTATTGAGGTAAAGATTGTGTAGTCTTGGTGGAGATTATCTGCAGAATTAGGCATTTACGTGATAAAAACACCGGTAATATCAAAATTTATTTTAGGCTGGACAGAACCAAGTAACTCCAATGTAAGATTGTAGTGATCTTCAGATCAATTGCGGAGAGCTGAAATCATGGAATACAGTCGGTTCGTAAATGGCGTTTCGCAGAGTGTTTGCAGATTGTGGTTGGAATTTTGGGTTGGAGCATATTATAGTCACTCTCACTCCCCGTCTAAACTATTTAAGTTGTCTCACCCATGGACACTGTTTCAAAACGGCAGTCTTGGATTCAAGCAGTCCCAAATTCGAAATCACTTGTCTCGTAGTGATACATAACAAAGAAAATTCATTGCTGCTCAGATTTGGACTTTCATTTTGCTGCACTTGACTGAGTGCAGCGTGATAGTGATGTTAAATTGTAAATTGTCATACATCTTACGAATATTTGCACAAGCTGTATGACTGTGTCTACACATCATTGTACCACTGGTTATCTGTGTTGGATTGGGGACTACACATCATTGTACCACTGGTTATCTGTGTTGGATTGGGGACTGGCACAAAAGCCCTAACTATATTACAATGTTTGCTGCAAGTAGTCATCTCAAATTTAATTGTCAACTTTGGAATCCGTGTCTTGTTTATTTGCTTTCATCTGTTGATGCGCTTTACTGATTTTATTGCTTTGTGCGGTGAAGAGTTATCCTGTGGTCATACAAGGTTGAAAACAGAGACATGTGGTTTATATATTATGACCAAAGATGTTCAATTCTAGTATCTGTGCTTTTACTATAATCATACTACATTGGCTATAGCCCTATCACTGGGAGGAATAATCCAGCGCCCTACTCAAAGGCTTAAAAAAAAGCTATATTTGCTACAGTAAATGATTACAATAAAATTATAGCCAACAGATGAGATTGCTATTGGTTTCATTGAAAGTACTGAACTATTCAAAGCACTGACAAAGTGGCAAGGTTTAATATATAATTATATCTTAAATTTATCAGCAGGACATCACGTGTGATAAAGAAATAAATACACATCACGGAATAAAACTCTGGGCACATAAATTTAGAGGTATGATAATTATAGTTATAGTTAACACCACAATTATTTAACACTAGACTTCCTAAAGAGCTGTTGGTTCCATTTTATAACATATTATGGCAGAGTGGACACACATTTTAAATCTTATGTAAATCAAAGGTGTGACAATTTAAATTTTGTGCATTGGATTTTGGTAGCCTTCAAAACTATTTGAATAGTTGGTAGACATCGTCTCTTGTTTGCGTTTTGTTGTCTCTATTTGGTTGTGTTTGGTAGAACTTACATTATGCATTTAGTGGTCTAATTAATATCATAATGCCTGTGTGTTAGTTTTGATATTGATGAGAATAATATTGACTTTGGATACCTGTCAATAGGTATCGCTATTTTATATCAGACAGAGAATGCAGTATCCTGAAATTCTACTAATAACTGCATTACTGCAGCCTAAGTCGTCACATAGGCTCAGTGTAACTATAACCATCGGCCTAAACAGAGCCTAAATGTCCCAGTTACAAACTCTATTTTCAAACAGTCCAAATTACGAACATTGTCGATGACGAACTGACCAATTTACGAACAGGGTGTTTACGAAATGAGAATTTACGAACAGGAGTGTTATCAGAGTTGTGAACAGTCCATATCCCGCCTAAACATCATCCAAGGTGACTTGAGGAAGAA
Organism: Himantozoum antarcticum; assembly: GCA_027564295.1. Taxonomy (NCBI): domain Eukaryota; kingdom Metazoa; phylum Bryozoa; class Gymnolaemata; order Cheilostomatida; family Bugulidae; genus Himantozoum; species Himantozoum antarcticum. The sequence goes on along the minus strand of JAOQGN010196118.1, from coordinate 4,393 downwards.
TCAAACTGCTGCTCATTTGATCGCAGTTCAAACAATCTGTATCAATATACAATATTCTGCTCACCTTAAATGGAAGATGTAGCTTATAAAGTGTCCCTTGAGTCGGTTTGCTCTGGTGAATCAGCGAGATCTCAAAAAGCAAACGACATTGCAATTGAGGCAGATCCTCATTGTGATGGCATTTTCGGATGATCTAATTGTTGCTGAACTAGTGGGATACAAAAACATCTAGTTTGAGTGCTTAGGTATTATATAATTCCATAATACTCAGATATCATGCATTGCAGAATAAGTGAGCATTATGGATTGGATGAAACATTTGTATCTAGCCTTGTCCGCAAATAAGATTCTTTCCTAGTCTAACCAATTGTGACATGGTTGGAAATCCTTGCAGGTGCCTTTGCAATTGATACTATTTTGTAAAACTTGCTCGCAGAAAGAGACAGCAAATTCATTTAGTTATTCTTTGCTTCCGTTGGCTGTAAGATTTCTAAACAAATTTTCTAACAAATTTCACTATAATTATGACAATATTTAATAATAGTGAATTCAAAATTGACTTTTGTGCTAATTTAACCTAGTGACCCGATTTTGTTGCAATGGGTTCAGCAGGATTGTTTCTCTGTCCTCTCAGTTGGCCATCCCATTGTTGAATTCTAAACAGATATTATTGATTTCCATTGTCTTGCCACTAGTACATGTAGTTATATTGCCGAAGACTCTTAAATATGTTGGCGATCATCACTTCTACATTGCTTGCTATCTCCAGGCTTTGAACCAAATAGGGGACTACGACTAATTCATGATTGCTGAATGGAAGGCTGCATTCTGTACTCAAATATTGATATTATATCAGATGGGTATCAGTGCCATCATATCATTACTCTGGGCCAGTTTCCCGGACATGGTCTTGAGTTGTCGGTTTTGGCTATTGCTGCCAAAGGGTTTCTTGTAGGAATTCTCTATCATTTCTGATTTGGAGAACCAAAGTAACCAATTTGCAATATCTGAAATGTGACAGTTACCAATTTTGCCACCTCCGACCATGGAAAGGTCAAGAAGTGAGTAGTGACATCACCTTCAAGGCTTGCAACAGACTGATTAATTTCCTACAAGAATGTATTTGGGAAATATACTTACATCATATGGCCTCATCGATTCTGTCATTGATATTCATATATTCAATGTTGTTGAGCGATAATTGGCACCGCAAAGATATCGTATGCAATGGTCAAAGCTTAGCTAAGCGTTTAGTTTAGGCTCTGGATGTTTGGGTAATGAGGTGCAGACATGGAGACATGGGCGTACCCGCAATAGCATTTGTAGTGGCAGCCTTATTGTTAGTCTTGCTATTCAACTATATTCCTGACCACATGATTTATATTGTTTTTCAGAACTGTGTAATTGGTTGCCCTTGAGATGAGGCTCAATGCTGGTTAGTAATTGGTTCAATTAGACCACATGGTAAATCCACAGGGTCTAAACGATAACAACCACAGACCTTCCTGTGGTTGTTTTGTGTGTAAACATTGAACAAAAACCTGTAACACATAATGTACCACATGACTTGGTGATAGCAACTTGTGCATATCACATTTTTTCCAATCTTAGTTTACATAACTAAGGTTGGGGGGAGGGGGGTGTGGTGTGCCTGTGTGTGATACACCAATCCAAGGCCCTCGCCAACTAATCCCAAACAATAATTTATGAATTGGTAGTTATGAACGCTGTCTATCCCAACCCCCTTCTCCCTGAAGTTGTTAACTAACTAGCTGTGGCTAGAAATAGACAGCAATGGAGACCTTTCCAGTTGTGGTAGTAGTAGTAGTTAGTGGTTTGTAGAAGTAGTAGGAGAATTTCAAAACTTCATTCCTCCAACTCCAACTCCTCCATAAAGTAGTAGGCCTACTCTATTTTATACAATATCGTGGCAAGTAAACGTTTGGTATGATCGGATTGCAAGTGAGGATATTAACTATTTTCAATATCTCCACATATCTACCAGTATCTCCACATATATCACATTTTTTCCAATCTTAGTTTCCATAACTAAGTTCTAAGATGAAGTCATTTTACTCCGGCTGGCACAAGGATAAATAAAGGCACGTTGGTATACACGGCAATTGTAACTGTTGGAGCGGGTGGAGAATCAGGTATTCAGCAAGATAGGCAGCAAGTTCCAAGATCTTTGTGGTTGGCATGGTGGTTGAGACTTAAGTCAACCACTTGGCTCATCAATCACATCACTCAGTACAAATGTTAATTTGACTGACATCTTTATGTTATAGATGGCAAACAAATCATTTTGAACTAATTAATGGTTGCTATATTATTCTAAATTGAACCATCAACTAATCCATTGGGTAACTTTTGGGAGCTGTCACTTCCCGTTTAGTATTCACAGAACAAACAATGATAATTATGGGTAGTAAACAATTAAAGTAGACAAAGGAGATAGCTAAATAACCTGTGTTCCATTGGCTACTTGTAAAGAGCAATGTTGGGTTGTCTCTGCTACAGTTCTTTCTAAAAGTATGAATGAGGAGTAAAATCATAGACTAACTGTCAGTACTGATGATGGTTCACTGGCAGTCAATGGCACCACATGCAAAGCCTATTTTATGATTTTTTTATAATAACACAAGTGTATGCTATCTACATGTGGATAGTGGGACTATTCTGCTCAAAGATGTTGCAATATAAAATATTTTTGAAATTTTACTCTTATGATTTGTGCGTGAACTGCATTATTTTGGTCAGTGTTGCAGTGGGGATTGTGGGCTGTGGTAGGCGCTGGAGAAGTGGAGTGGTAGAGGCGTGCAAAGCTGATTTATACGATCAATGTTAGGTAGCCGTAACTAATAATCGTTTAAAATGACTGTTTTTATCTAGTCTTATGATAAGACTAAAAATGACTCTGTTAGCTTTGGCGTTGTCTGTGGTTGTGAAGTCTCGGTTAAATCATATATATTCTAAGGGTAAGTGTTGGTATTTTTTTCTAATCAGATATATTTTCCAGTGTACAAAGAGTTGCTCTATCTAATCACCTAAAAAGTAAACATTACTAATCTTGTTAACATGAGTACAATTCAAAAAGCAAATTGAAAAATAATTAATAGTTAGAAAAATTCAAGTTGTCATCTTTGTCATCAGTTGACCACTCTCCTTTTCAAGTTTTGCAAGTCTTCTGTTGCTATATTTTTGGGGTTCAGGGGAAGATTTTCTTAATCCAATTTTTCTATAAAATGAAATAGTTATGGGCCCACATTATTTCTTATAGATTTCAGATCAGTCGTATATTTTTCTTGGAAAGTAAAATGGGTACCCTCGAAAGAAAAATATTTTTCAAAATGCTTCGCAATCATGCCTGGACATATATGACAAACATTGACTAAATATGTAGATTGGTATGAAAGTGAAGAGTTTTCTTCTCGCTGGCCTTGACAATGATGCTATAATATGTACAAGTGTTGATTGTTGATGATAATTACGACAACCTATATGCTCGCCATATGAAGTTGGTTTGTGTCGTTTTTTCAGAGTCATATTTTTAATATGGCAAAACCTTTATATATAGAAAAGCAGTCTGCCAGTAATGTTACGGCTCCCTAAAATACCGGTATAAATCCAGCATGGCATGGTGTGAGCAGATGCCTGTTGCTCTATCGTTAATTTACTGGTACTGCATACGATTGCTCTTTTGACTCTTTCACAAAATGCTCCATACCGCAACTTGTTCATTGAGACTTGACACCCTGTGGTAGACTAACAAATCTGGAGGTGAGGTTAGGGTGGGGTGAGGTGAGGTTAGGGTGAGGTGAGGTTCGGGTGGCAGGTTCAAAGACCTTTTCATTTCTAGATGCTCTACCAGGCTACTACTGTCTATGTTGATTGTAAGACTACTGAGGTTGGTTAGATTTTATCTTCAACACTTGATGTTATGGTTGGTTGTTATGGTTACTGCATTGTTGTAATGATGAGCATCAAAAGCTATTTAGAAGAGGTCAAGCAGGAAGGTTTGAATTTATTAGTTGTATAAATCCCTGGAACTGGAATATCTGCTGTTGGAGTTTAATTTGAGGGGGACTTTCAAGCAGAGAAATTAGTTTTCATCTTACTGTTTCGCACATCCACGCATCACGAGTTGATCTTGGCATTAACACACCATTAATAGTCATCGTATGTTGGAGTGGCTCAAATGGTTGGCACTATTAGCTCCTTTGAATTTCAAAGGCAATTGCTTTCGATTTTCTCAAAAGCTTTGCTCATTATGCTATAAGGACTTTCCTCTTGCATGGCAGATTAATCATAACTGGTCAGAGCTGGGAGCCTCGAGTACTCGAGGCCTATATTCTGCAGTCCTTGAAAATCCTCGAGTATTTGCTTGAAAATA
>JAOQGN010196007.1:0-10895 GCA_027564295.1 Himantozoum antarcticum | reverse complement strand
TTTGTGGTGCAAAGGATGCTGATGATCTTGTGTAATCCTATTAAAATAATGTTTACTGTAAGCATTAATAAAGTCAGATAGCTTTGTCATACTAAAATGTTTGAGTCTGACATCATACCCATCAGTGGCTGGTGACATGATCCTTGAGGCTGTTCTTTGCACATTTTCTATGCGATCTTTATCTTTCTTACTAAGAATGGTATAACAAGCGGAACAGCCATAAGTTAGCACAGATCTTATCATGGTAAAATAAAATAATTGAGACCTTCGGTGTTTACACTAAAAAGTTTCAGTTTCCGCATTAGGTACAACCTACTATTACATTTCTTGATAATGTCATCTACATGCTGAGAAAATGATAATCCATCATCTATGGTGATACCCAAAAACTGAGTGCTTGAAACAATATCTATAATCTTACCATCCAAGATTACATCATTGCACATGCCATTCTTACTCAAGGAAATATTCATCCAATACTGTTTTCTTTAAATTTAAAAGCATGTTATTCTTATCACTCCACTGCTTGGCGCTTTCTAATGATTTTTGAATTGGATGGAACATGAATAGTTTTTTATTTCAAACAAACGTTCAAAACGATACTAGAAAAGGATTTTTTTATTTTATGCAGCTCGGTAGCGGTGGTACCAAAACTATGGTGATGGAACATAAATAGTTTTCTATTTTAAATACTCAAAATGATGTTATCAAAACGATAGTGATGGAGCAAAGATGTATTTCTGGAGATGAAACATAAATATATTTTCTTTCAAACAAACTTTCAAAACGATGGTATCAAAACGATGGTATCAAAACGATGGTGATGAAACTTCAAAACAATGGTAGAAAAGGATATTTAAAAAAAATATTGCTATCAAAACGATGGTGATAAAACATGAATAGTTTTCTATTGTAAATACTCAAAACGGTGTCATCAAAACGATAGAAGGTACTGTAAACCGGGGTTACTTTGAAAGGTTTGAGACTTCATATTGATATAACTTCCATGTTATTTAACCAAATCCAACAATTTTTTTCCATAGTAGGGGGAATGAGGTCTCCCAGCAAAATTTATAAATTTATGATACATCTACAATTCAACTTTTTCTTAAAAACAAATCTTGCTGTTCAAAGTAACCCTGCCATAGGGGTTTCTTTGAACAGTTATAACATGTGTATAAGGTATATATATGTGTATACGATATATATGTATATACGTTCAATTTAGACCTAAAATGAGGTTACTTTGAACATAGTTGTGAGTTTTAAAAAAGCTTATTGGTAATACACATAAAATTCATACATTTGAAGATTGCAACTTGACACATTTACTTATTTCCTCTGATACGGGTATAAAATTCATACATTTGAAGATTGCAACTTGGCACATTTACATATTTCCTCTGTATATAATATGGTTTCCCATTTTAATCGCATACTCATTTCCCCCACTCCTCTAGATCAGGAAAGCGATAAAATCCTCTGTTATTCAGTGGGGTAGACTTTGTCACTACTTTGATGATATCGCTCCAGTCATACATGATTTCATCCTTAGTTTGGGGCCATCTCCAGCCCATTGTTTTGCATTTGGTCAGAGTTGATATGACAGCGTCGTCTTTACCCACTGATGTGACTGTTCCGGGGAATTCCTGTCCTTCATAGTTGACAATAACAAACTGACCTTTTTTTACAGTTGAAACTGCTTGTGCAATATACTCATTTCCACTTCCATAGTCAACATCCGCAGAACACTCATCTTTTGTTGTAGCACTTCCAGAACCCACATCTTCATCTGATGTAGAACCATCTATATCCTCGCTGACTTCTTCACCCGCTCTATCTTTTCCAACTTCTTCACCCATCACTTCATCTGCATCTTTTGATGCACCTGCCACTGCCATGTCATCAAGTGTGATGCTTTTTCCTGGTGCCACGTTAATCTTCCTTTTTCTCTTTCTTGGTCTGTCTTCATTATCAACACCCCGCATTGACTTGAGTATACCTATAACTGCATCAGACACTCTGCTCTCATTTCCATCTTCTTTGCCCCCATACGAATCAGGAAGGCTCTCTAAGACTCGCTGTGGATCAAAGGGATATATCCCACACTTCCTGAACCAACTTGCTAGGTTTGTGCTCTTATTGCCACCTTCAGGATAGAGAAAATTATGCAGTTTTGTCAAGAGATGAGGAAAATTATCTTTGCTTAAGGTCTTGGCTGTCTTCCTCCCACAGACTTTCCAATCATCAAAAATCGGTCTCCAATGCCTCTTTAAGGGTCGATAGAATGCCACATCAAGCGGTTGAAGTGAGTGTGTGGAGTTTGGTGGAAGACATACAAATGCAATGCTGTTTTCTGCAGCGAGCTTTAATACGTCTTTAGTAAAATGGCTGCTCAGGTTGTCACAGATAATTACTTTTTTACCTAGAATCTTGCTCATGTATGGTACAAATAAGGTTTTGAACCAATCAGTGAAGCAACAAGCATCAAACCAACCGCTATGGCTTCTGTTGAATCGTGTTCCTTTAGGTGCACCCTCGGTCCAGGTTGACCATAGATTCTTTGCTTTGTAGACCACATAACTTGGCATTACTTCCCCTGTAGCTGAACCACAGTACATGATTGAGATTGATGATTTTGAGCTGTCTTTAATTATTTCAGTATACTTTACTCCAAGCTTAAATATACCTTTCTTCACTCCGGGGTCATCGGACAGGTTCGTTTCACCGTAATTAAAAATGTTAGATGGAGGTATGAGCTGCTCCCCATCTTTCAAGGTTGACTCCAAGTGGTTGAAGTAGCTGGAGACCTCACTGGCACTTACACTTGCTCTGGATCGTTTAATGTTTTGACATGTCCTTGTCGCTAACTCAGCCTTATTACGTTTAAGGAAAGAATTAGCCCATTCATTTGATGGAAAGTTGTTCTTGAACTGCTTTACTTTGCGCCCCTAAGCAGAGAGGAAGTTTTGTGCCAGAACCCTCAAGCCAAAAGCATCAAATGGGAAACCCCATTTTGCAACTGTTGTTATGTGTGCAACAAATGATGCTTCTTCTTTGTCCGTGAACGCTGTAGGGTGACGAGCAATTCCTCCAAATTTCTTATTTAATTTGTGACTCAGTTCCCATAGGGATGTTGTATGTAGTGCTAGCTTTTCTGAGGGTGATTCTATTAGTTCTGATTTTCTTCAGTGCCTCATCCAATCATTCATGGCTGTAAGATCTGTAACTGCGGGCTCCAGCAGACCTCTTGTAAACTCTAGGCATTTTGACTGCAGTCTAATTGGACAATCTGCAGAAGTCAACAATAATATCATGGTTTAATACAAATAACCACATACATAGCCAGGATATCAATGTTTAATACACATATTTAAGTCGATTATCACACACATACCATGCTGGGTACTAGAAATTACACATAAGTGCATGGAACAAGCTTTAAATTAGGTCAAAATATATTGTGGGGTTATATTGAACAGTGTTCAAAGTGACCCCGAATCTAAAGCTTTATGAACACATTCCATCTTTCACAGTCTTTAGCAATGGAATCAGCTAGATAGATACAAATTTCTGGTTAATTCATAATGAAAGTCACCTGACACAACATTAGGAGAATAAATTGTGCACAGAAACAAGTAACATTGTCAGATATACATAAAAGTTTGCTTACCTTGCTGAACCTTGAGAGTTCCTAAATTTCAAGATGGCTGCCGAAATGGCCTCTAAATTTCCCTTGCAAATAATCTCAAAAACAACAAAACATTTTCAAAATCAGAAATGGGTCAACCATCAATTTTCATAACTTAAAAGAATATTCAACTCATTCTTGGCAAGTTTTAAACTGTATTTAGCAATATGAAATAAAATAAAGAATTTTGTTCAAAGTTGCCCCCTTGTTCAAAGTAACCCGGTTTACGGTACGAAAACGAAAGTGATGGAATATACACATAAAACACAGTGCTCCTCATTGTAGTAAACCTTTTCAAAAATGTATTTCAAAAAAATAAATAGTATTTTGAAGACGTTTTCTATACAGCTTACAACCGGTAGTACCAAAACGATAGTGGTGGAACATAAATAATCTTTTAAAAGGTGCCAAAACGATGGTGATAAATCATAAATATTTTTCTGGTGATGGATAAATAGTTTTTCTCTCTCAAACATGGTACAAAACAATGGTATCAAAACGATGGTAGTCTACACGCCATACATCTGCTATCTTAGCTAAAGTGTAACTAGGTAGTAGTCCGCACTACACACACGTGTTATCTTAGCTAAGACATAAGTAAGCAGAGTCTATGCTACCGCTAAAGCATAGCTAGGCAGTAGTCTACACTACAAGCCTGTGTTATCTTAGCTAAGACATAAGCAGACAGTAGTGGACGCTACAAACATCCTTAATGCGCGCAAACGGTCTGACCATCCGGCCGAGCTGCGAATCTCCAATCCAGAGCAGCCGGGCGCCGTCCCGCAGTCGTCCCGTCGGATTCCCCTCCCCTCAGGGGGTGCCGCCGGGATGAGGGCATAAGCTATGTCGGGAAGAAGGTCGAGGTCATCGGTCACGCGCAGGCGGTAGGGGGCGTCGGCGGTTGGTTGTCCCGATCGTCCGGTTGCAGACAGGTTTTGTAACATTGCTCATGATTGGTTGATTTAATCGATGGTCGCTAGGGGTGCTTCGCGGGTGCTAGGTTGGTATTGAAAGGCCACGGGGTTCTGTCTCAAGAGTTGTAAGGCAAGGAAGTGAGAAAAGGCTCTAAGCCAATCAGAACGCCGGATTTTGAGTTATCTTTTGATTTTTTTTGGTACTCTGTCGTTTTTGAGCTTCTCCTCATTTTCCTTGACTTTTGCCGGATTTTGATTGGCTTAGATATTATTAGGAGCTCTGTGATTTGTTCATAAAGTTTCAAAGGGGGGAGAGATCTACTCACCTATTACTACTTATGAGCTTAGACTACCAACAGCATGCTATGTTATTGAAAGCATTCGCGAAGCCATTCAACATAAGATCAAGGGAAAAGCGCATTACGAAGAAGTCGTAACAGTTGCAGCCAATTCCATAACTCTAAAGGTCATCATAAAAGTTGCTTACAGCTATCGCGTAGACTTGTCCGCACGATACTAATAGGTAAAGCCTTGGGATTTGAAAGAGGTGTGTATACCAGCTACAATGAATCAGAAAACGTCGTCCACATACTTAACGTAATCGCCTATGATTTATTCGTTCTTCCCCAGCGCCGACCCCGGACACAAAATTAAAGAAAAACCTAACCATCCGATTTACCTCTCCAAACACCTAAAAACCATCCCGAGCATCAGAACCACCATCACTGACCAGACCGATGAACAGCTAGACTTGAGAGGTGAGCGAATAACTACTCGATACCATCTTAGAGAAATATTGTATATAACAAATATCATGTCTTATATTACACAACGACTGAACGTGGAGAAGGGCAAAGAGAAAAGAGCCGAAATGCTCTTCATACCGGGGAATCCAGACTTACACTATGATTCGACTATCAAGATTTGCAAAGAGGTAATGACCTCATCGCATTGACCAAAACACAAGTTAATGCTATAAACAAGGCTCGAATGGCGCGCAAAGGACTTGTTATATTTATGAGTCAAACACAGGTAAAACACAACGCTGAAATCGAAATACGCTTTTTAGGCATGTTAGCTGGTCTCGCCGCAAGACTTCTACCTAAAATATTAGGCATTCTGGATTCGGAGCATTGTCCGGTGCCACAAACGCTGGTGTGCAAAGAGCCACAGGCAATAGATTGTACCTAAAGAAGGGTGGTTGCGTTTGCCAGGTCAAAACTAATGGAAAAGGTTTATATATTGGTAACATTAGCGTTAGGGGTCTAGACTCGTTTGACATGGATTGTGTCTTAAGAAGGGATCACAATGTTCAACTGTAGGTAGTGGACTAACATTAGGACCAATAGCCCATTTAATAATATCCCTATTTTAGGAATGATGCTGTAAAGGTTTGAAAGCTCATGAGCTTATCAAACCTTAGACGTTGTGAAATATAAACTTTTATGTACGCTCATTTCAAAATGTTGTCAGCGGTAGTAACATATTTGAATTTCAAAGCCACGTTATAAGTATCACCAGCATTCAATACATGATTGACTGGAACTTCCAAATTACGTTTTGTACCCGGGATGGGATAGGTCCTCCCACCTATCCGACTACCAGTTGATGTTGTTATCGCGATGAGTTTATCTTTATTGGCATTATCATGCCTATCGTCCAAAAACATGGACACGAAAAATTATAAATTTTTAGCCTTTTTCCGCTACCATCACCATAGGAAAAAAGTAGGCAACATCGTCGCCAACAAGTTGTGCGGATCTTAAGTTTACGGAATCATAATCATACTCATTTGCTCGTATGAGCTCCAATACTTTAGCTTCGATAATCGGGGTATTTCCTATGCGGACTCCCTCACCCGCTCCTGTTATAACCAGTTTATCCATGGCTGAGTCATCAGCAAATTTACCAATTTTGTTATCTATAATCTTCCGGGTCTATGACCTTTGATATCTTATCAGCGTTCATATTCAATGGTCCAGTAGTAAGGCTGGTTGCATCTCGATTTAGGTAGTATTTTTCTACAACCGATAAAACCTCGCTAAGGTCTAATTTTGTGGAGTATTTTCTAGACTAACCCCCAAATTTGCATACAGACAATTATTATACGTACCGATAATACAACTTTATAGAAGCTCTATTAAACGGCATACTGAATCTGTGGTATTCGCCTGTAGGTTCTGATATGTCTATGTCTTTGGACGATGTTCCAGTTTCGGGATTGATTAGATAGGCGTTTTACTTATCACCTACATCTAGTGTTTCCGATAAAGAAATATATATATAGTTATTCATATCACCGCGAATGGGATATATTGTTTTAAATATTTCTCCAGTGGATTCTTTCCCAAAGGTATGGAAATTCTTATCATGCCAATATTGACGGTGATCCTTAATCTGTCGGCTACCTAAATATACCAAAGCACTGGTAAGCTCCATTTTCTTTTCCACTATCATATCTTCAGGATAAAGTCCATTGATGGAGGTATGTTCACTAGTGGACTTTATGTCCCCAATTATGTATCCGAGATCATACCGTATATCATCAGCATTCTCCAGTTGGTCGATTTTATCTTGAACTCATTGTGTTAATGTTTCCAATTCCCGCTGTATAGCATATAGCTTAGAATCTTTTTTAGACTCACCTCCATATTTGTATACAGGCATTTATCAATACACGGTATTTACAATATCTTGCAAATGTTTGCCTTTCGACAATCCATTTAGCAAGTACAAACACAAGTGTCCTCAACATACTTGGTCCCTGGGTTGGACCTGCTCGACATTGTAACGAATGCCCGGCTTTAGATACCCAACTATCTCCGTAGGAGGGTCCAGTCCAAAGCTAACAAAGTAAAATTTTGTCTGCCACCTTTGTTCCAAGCTGTCCAGTGTGTACCACCACCGGTAGATCCATCTCAGTTTAAAATCCTGCACTCTTGTGCATGGTATATTGTTGGTAGCACGTCCCTCATAAACACACCTCTAAAAGCTGGAATCTTTAGCTTTTCCACGGCTTCCATTAGCTGCAGGTTAGACAGTGATGTGCTAGGGAGCAATAAGTTGTCTACTTTTATCATCGTTTAATTGGACACAAGATTTTGTATGCTACCGCATATATAATTTAGACTTTTAGTAAAGTGTCTATCAAAGCCGCTTTGCACATCTTCCTATAACCTGTAATATTTCTAGCTTATGCTAGCTTCCCATGTTCCGGTGTTGAAACTCATAATTCCACTGGTAGCCACCAACATTTTGGTAATTGGGCAGGAGGAATGTTCACAAACTGCTGTGAACATGTTCACAAACTCAGTATGCTCATCATATGGAATTATGCTCTGGCGGATTAATTCAAAGAGTCTCATCGCTTTCTTAATTACAATTCGGTTGTTTTTCTTAGTTCACTCAATTTATATTCTTATCAGCCAGTTAGCCACATGTTTCTTTAGCTGCTAAAAGCTGTAAAGCAAGAGCAGTTGTAGATTTATGGCACTCATCGCCGTGTCAGCGTATTTCGAGGTCGGTATCGGTAGATCTGCAAGTGGTTGAGTGTATGGTATCGTGTGGTTCATATTTATTATTTGCTTGGATGATACATTCACAAGCCAGGGCTACCCACTCACACAAGTCATCAACGGTTTCCTCTCTCTGAAACAATGAGAATAATATCCAACTTAAAATTATCATATTTATTACAACTCATTATATCCTAGATATCCAGAGGCAAAAGTGCTAATCCCATCTTTCTGTATGATAGGCTTGCAATCCTTCCAGGATAGGGCTACCTCTTTGATTGTTTCTTCATATATGCCGTGTTTCCGACCCCGGAGGACGTTCATGCTTCAGTGTTGATCTTCCCGGTCCCACAAACATCTCTCAGAGTTCGGTTGTGATCCGGTTTTCAGTCACCACCTTGTTGAGACCCTTACACTTTTTCTCCTCCTTTCTATTGGCGAGTTTGTATGAGCATAACTTAGCCCGAGGACCTACACATTTTATTATTTGCTTGCCACCGGTCTCATCATTGAACATACCTACCACCTTTTTGTTTTCACAAGTATCGATACCAGAAGGGTGGCCAGACAGATAATTACTCATGTGAAACTTTTCATGCACATGAGGGGATATATCCTTGTAAAAGTCATCGATCTGTATAGAGTACATCAGGCTGTCGGTGTGTGTAAATAATGACTTTACCTTTTTATCATATTTCTTTTTGATGAAGTCATAGTGGAAATCATGCATCAGCATTTTGCTAATGTCTAAAATGGACTTTCCGAGGTACGCTGGTTTATTACACAATAGTCTTGTCAAACTCATATGCACCGCTGTGAGGTCTTCACAAATATAATCCGGCCTTTGTAGTTGGGCTTTGCGATCAGTTTTCTCGCTGTTTTCAGATCTGATCCCAGCTGGATATTGACTCTATTGCAGATGTTTTCCATGGTCTTCGCAAACACAGAATTGTCCATGAGCTTAAAGAAGTCCTTTTCAAAATTGGTGGTAGCCACTCCCCTTAGCCGTGTATTTTTATCGATGTAATCCTTTAGCTTGTCACTTTCTTCAAACACGATCCCTCGATGGACTCGCATCAGCTTTAGACCTAGGTATAGGTATTGCTTCAGGGCTGTATAGTGAAGAATATAATTTTTCTTATCCTTCAAGTTCGGGATAAGTTTTTCACATTTCTCAGCAATCTTTCTTTCCGGTGCCAGTCGATAGTCGTTATGTAAGTCATGGAGATGCTCTGGGTATTCGATGTCGACTTCTAGTATACACGGAATGTTTCCCCAACCATGCAATTGCTTGTCAGTTATGCGCTGAAAAGCATTCACTGGTAACGGTTGGCTCATCACCCATCCATAGATATTGTTGCGTCGAGATACGCAATGAAGTCTGACGGCTTTTCTGGATCGTGTTAATCCATGTACTTAGTATTTGCTGTGGCGTATCGATTGCTGATCATAATTACACCACCCCGAATCCCTTTTTCGAACATCAACAGCATGTCGATATCGGATATTGGATCAAGTACTAGCTTTGTCGTCTTCAACATAGCGTCTCACGACAGACCGGAAGCGGTAAAGTACTGAGCGGGATCTGGCTCATATTCCTTGCAACGGACATCTCTAAACCTTTCAGAGACTACCGCTAGTTGCAAAACATCCGCCTTCAATTAGAGATCATGATAATCTGTGATCGTCTTCAAACCAAATGTTTCCCAGACGGTTTGCGCTTGGTGGTAGTCTTCATCAGATATTCCTTTTCCTATGAGCGTTGAATGAAATGCCTCCTTCGGTGGTAAACAGGGTTCGTTTAGCATAGACAAGTCGTTAAAGGAGTCGTATGGAAAGACCCCTTCCTAAGTAAAATATTTAGCCACGGTCCTTGGAAATGTTTCTCCAAGTGTTTAAAATCCTTTCGTTGGAGGTTTGCACCTAACCTTGACAACGGTGAACCCATAAACTTGCAGCTATCTAAAAACCGTAGGTCGCGGCAAACTGTAACTTCCTCGGGTTTCCCCGTCTTCTTGTTTTTAATGATAAAGGTGTCAACCAAAAGTCGTCTGGTAAATGATAAGTATTTTTTCTCGTTATTAGGGATGCATGAAAGATTGCCCCCAGTGACACCCAAGTTGTTCACAAAGAGATGAGCGTCATAACCGGCCAAGTTGTGAAACAATATCGAGTAAAATTTAGGGATTTTGAAATAGAAATTACAATCGCTGTGGGCTGCACCTCAAAAATCACCTGTTATGTGACAATGATCTCAAACCCTGTCTTTGCCTAACTCTTCATCGCAAAAGTGGCAATTTTCCTTGGTGTCAAACGCTACTCGATCACCAGTCATAAAGAACATACGCTTTGGAAGTTTATGTTTCTGGTATAACGCTCTCACGCTCTCCTCTACCTTTTCCACTAAAACCTTAGCCACGTATTCATCATCAGTCTGCTTGGTATACAACACTGGTTCGTAATGTCCTACTAGACTTTTAATGTAGTAGCGAAACCCACTGGGCTCGTGCTGTTGGTCTGACTCTGAACGTCAGACCAACTCTGAGCTCTGACTACACTGACCATCATGACTGCACAGAGTAGTCAGTACCACAGAATCCTACATTGAAGAGCAGTGACACGACTTATTTAAAAAAAAATCTGCTAAGTCCAGATAAAATCGTGCTCACGACTCCAAGCAACACGACTCCAGAACAGTGATCAAACATTGCTATCGTGCCTGCACAATAAGAATATGCCACGATTCACCAAAATAGATCAAGATAGACTAGTGCC
>JAOQGN010195896.1:0-10895 GCA_027564295.1 Himantozoum antarcticum | reverse complement strand
ACTACTACTACTACTACTACTACTACTACTACTACTACTACTACTACTACTACTACTACTACTACTACTACTACTATACTGCTGCTGCTATTACTAGCACTACTAGTACTACTACTGCAAGTACTACTAGTACTACTGCTAGTACTACTACAGTACTACTAGCACTACTAGCTAGCGTAGTACTAGTAGTACTACTAGTGCTAGTAGTACTACTAGCACTACAGTACTACTACTACTACTACTGAATGAATTGAAACTATCAGGTTTTGTAGAGATGAATGTCAGCATTCCAAATATGTAATAATATTTACTGTCACATAATTATAACTCTCAGTTATTGACAATACACTGTGCTATAGTACTGTTTCAGGACAAATTCCGATTTTGTAAAATTGGTAATACATGGTATATTTAGCCCAGCTGTAATTACTGGACAAATCAAGTGAATGAATTGAAACTATCAGATTTTGTAGAGCAGAGACAGCAGATTCCAAATATGTAATCAGATTTACTGTCAGAGAAACATGACTCCCACAGTTGCCATTCCAAATTAGCCGATTTTTCGAAAATCAGCTGGGACTGAACGCTCATTATATAATAAATGGGCTGGGACTGAAAGGGTTAAGTTGGATTTTGATTTCATGGATAGTTAACGAAGGATGTGGGCCTCAGGAAATTGTATTTAATTTCAATATGAAAAAGGCCTTAAAACAAGGCACCATTTTTGAGAATAATGGGGTGAGCAGCTCGATTATATGTTTACCACCATTCACACCATTAGCTAGTCGGAACATTTCAAGAGGGCTGTGGGCACATTCCTTAAATTAAGATCAAATTATAAGGACGAAATTATATGTGATTTCTAACTTCACATATAATTTGACACATTCAGTGTTAGAAATTCACACATTTCTAACACTGAACTTCTTTGAAGTACAAAGAGAATTTTCTTTTTAAATAGTTTGTCTATGTAAGCATACATCGTCATGCATATTGCCAGACATCAAACTGCTTAAAATTAGCTAAAAAATTACACTTTGCTCAAAACTACATGTACAAGCCCACTGACATAGGCTTAATTAAACAACCAGATGAACATATAGAATATAATTAATTCTAGGTACCACAGTTTAGCAGATATTCAGTTGATCTCAGACATGTGTTTATTAACTCTTTCACGCCCCAGAAAAAAGTTATTTCCCGAAATTTCTCCAAAGGCATTGATAATTTATTTTCGATATGGTGTGAGAACCAGCAAATCTAGAGACATCAAACTTTCACCATTGCATTCACCCGAAGATTCTGCATAGAATGCATGGCACCAGTGCTGACCACAAGCCTTTCATTGTGACAGTCAGCAAAATATATGCATTAGTATCCATTGTATTTTTTATATATATTGCATAGTAAAAAGTAAAATATATATTTTGTAATATATATGTAAATGTAATAAAAAGTACAATGTGCTTATTTGCTTAATTTCAATATTTGTGTGAGAACTAAATGATCTAGAGAGTTGATTGGATTTTCTGAAAGAAAATCAAGAGGGTCTGAAAGAAAAAGAAAATCTGAAAGAAATCAAGAAAAAAAATTTCTGAAAGAAAATCAATATCAAAAACCAATGATTTTCGGAAAGAAAATCCATTGGATTTTATTGGATTTTGGATTTTCCATTGGTTTATCTGAAAGATTCTTCCCCGAATATATGCATCCTGTACTTACCTCCAATCTCTCAGTTGGACAGTAAGAACCAAATATACCTTGATCTATGTGGCATTTGCTATATAAATTACTATATTGTTATTGCAAAAATAAAATGCAAAAGTACAACATACATTGGTACAATAACATAACATACAAACATTATCTAGTACTTACACGTACTTCCAAGCTCCCAGAGTGGCAGGCAGTTCAAAACAGCAGGACATATTCAAAATCGAAACTATATTTGGAAAAGATGTTCAATATGCCGGTGAAGTTCTTAAGATGTCTGCATATGTTTGCAGATGTTTGCAGATGTCTGCAGATGTCCAAGATCTTCATGGACACCTGCAGATATCTGAGGTTGTCTTACCGACATCTTAAAATGACTGCACAGACATCTTAGATCTTCTTCAAGATATCTAAGAAAAGGTGCACCTTCATTGTTGTTCAAAGAAGTTCAAAGATAGTATTAGAAGGATTTACTTAGAAGATATAATTTGACCTACGACGATAAAAAATTACACCTGTACGAATTGGAGTAAAAACAAAATGACCTATGAACCAAGGTGGCCTGACCACGAAACTTTGATTTATATGATATTTGGGGACTGATATTGAGGTGAAATGACTTTTGAATCTTCTTTAACAGTATGGAGGCATTCTAAAAGCAAAGAAAAATGTACAAATATCCCTGATGTCGTATAATCATCATATATTTCTTTCACAACTGAGAGAAAAGGCACTGTTCACATTTGAGACTATAACTGTTTTATTATTGCCTTTACTGTGTTGATGCTGGAATGAATTGCCACCATATTGTGTTCAATCAATGTACCAGCTGTTGTTTGATACCTCATTTGTTAGGATTGGACTAAAGGTAATCTCACAGTGTCAACATTTGCTGGGATGTTTTTGGTAATTTTGCGAAACTGATTGACGTGTTGTCCCCTATCGTAATGAAAAGTCTCTAGATATTGATGGGGAATTTATAAAATGTAAATCTGACATATTTATAATTAGGCTAGATATTTCTTCGCGGAAGTATTTGGTGCATGTGTCACATCATGTTGTGTAGCTAGTGATCTCAAAAACACATCGGCGTGGTTACATTGTGGGCTTCTTTTGCTATGGTCCAATTCCTAAATAACGTGGGTATTTGTGGTTCCTAAATTATAATTTGTTTACTATTATTTGTCCATTTTAACAATAAGAAAAATATTACTGTTTTTCTTTTAAATTTGACTTCCATTATATTAATAAAATTATATTAGTCATTTACAACTATAATAACTTTTAAACAATTATATTAGCTACTCACAAAGTAGGTTTTAATCGAAATGTTTGACTTCAATTTCTTTCATTTTAAGCCCTACCTCGATTCCTACAATCCTATGTTTATAGTTTTACCACAAACATCAATGTTCATAACTTGAGTGATTTGTATATTCATTGATGGTTGTTCGGTAGTCAACATAACCAACGGCAAAGCAGTAAACTTATTATATTATTGAGTTTGCTGCATGCCAAAATAAATGGATGCTAATAATTAGCTTCTAACAAAACAAAATGTTTAATGATTCACAAATGCAATCTAAAAGAACTGAAAGTATGAATATTAATAAATGTGTCTTTATTCCCATATCCATTGAGATTATTTTTTGCTCTTTATGGAAATTATAAATATTAATTTGATTTCAATATCAAATATATATCTATTTGAAGTCAAAAAGTATATATTACATGAACACTATTATTTATTGAACATCTAAGATTCAATTAATAAATAAAGCATTATGCGCAATATAATGTATATACATATTATAATAGAAGTAAAAGGTAAAAGAAAAACAATAATATATTTGATTATTATTCAAATGGACTATAATAAACAAAATTATAATTTAAGATTCACAAATACCAGTGTTATTTAGCAATTGGCCAATAGCAATGGAAGGCCACAACTACACTGATGTGTTTTAGAGATCACCTACAACACAATATGATGTGACAGATGCACAAGACACTTCCATGAACAACAAACTGGCCTGGTTATAAATGGGCCAGAATTGCATTTCTGAAATTCTCCATCACCATCTAAAAATGTTCATTGACGGTAGTGGACAACACTTCAAAAGTAATTACAAAATTACCAAAATCATGCCTTGTATATGTTAACACTGTGAGCTTAACTGTAGTCCTATCCTAAGAAATGAGGTATCAAGCACCAGCTGAGACATTGGTTGACCACAATATGGCGGTCAATCTTGCAATTATGCAAATCCATTCTAGCATAAGCGGAGTAAAGGCAATAATGAAATTATATAGTCTCAAATGTGAAAAGTGCCTTTTAACTCAGTTGTGAAAGAGATATATGATGATTATAACGGAGTTTTATGCATTTTTTTTTGCCCTTAGAATGCTTCCATAACGTTAGAAACAAGCTCAAATTCATTTCACCTCAATATCAGTCCCAAATATCCTATAAATCAAGTTTTGTGATCAGACCATTTTGGTTCTGCGGTCATTTTGTTTGTGGACCATTTTGTACAGGGGCCATTTTTGTAGCGTCGTATGTCAAACAATATCTTCCAAGTCTGTAACCAATAAATCCTTCTAATAGTATCGTAGAATTTCTTAGAGCAACAATGAAGGTGCAGCTTTTCTTAGCTATCTTGAAAAAAATCTAAGACGTCTGCGAAGACTCCTTACGATGTCGCTAAAACGTTCTCATATTAAGACATCCTCGGGTATTTGCAGATATCTATGGATATCTTAGACATCTGCCGACATCTGCAGATATCTTAAGAACTCACCGGCAGCTTGATCAACAAATTATACACAAGTAATTTGTGATTTTAGAAACCAGCAAAAATCAGAGTATGACCTTGACTGAATTCCAATAATATTTTCATATTAAAGTATGTCTAAATTCATCCCATATTCACTGCATTAAGATTTAGCTTGCTAGCTCTATTCAAATTTGAGATATCTTAAAATTAGTGAGGGTCGGGTTCCGAAAATATACCGAACCAGAAATGTAAAATATGATCTCTATTGCGAAAATTTGATGTCTGCGTTAAATATTTATAAGGATTACTATGCTATATCAACATATAGCTGTGTATGTCCTCCTTAGAGGAACCTCCTTAGAATTATTTGAGATATGAACATTTTTAAAAAGTGGTGATCTACAGCAACCGATACCATGTAATCATGTCCAATTGGTCCTCTGTAGCTTAGCAACGGACCCCATAATATATGGTATTCTGGAAGGGAAAGAGTTAAATAGCATAATATTATTTTCATAGAATTGTTTGCAGCTGTTGCTGAATGTGCAATTTGTGTAGATGTGCTAGGTGAAAAGAAAATAGCATCCAAATATTATTTATCTCTGTTCAAATAAGCATATGATTATAATTAACTGTATCAAATAAAATTATAATTGGAGTTGTGTTTCCTTTCCCAATTGAGAAAGCGACTATGTTGGTCACCTTTGTCAGCTCCGTCGGGAATACTAATTTTGCAGGCAGAAGGTATTTTGGAAATTGACCCAACTTAACATTCTGGCAAGACTGTGTGGCCTAACTTTGTAACAAAGTGCAGACTAGTAAAAAATTATGGTACTATTTGCAAACTGATTGATTCTCTGAACTCGGTTCATGTTAACGTCATATTAACTAGGAAACTTACTGTGTTTCAAATAATTAGCCATGACAACCGGCATACCGTTAGTAACATTTGATTTCCTAATGTCAAATACATGTATATTGGTCCATAAACCTGACACATACACATATTTGAGGAGTTATAGGGCCTTGCATCACTTACAGGCCAGAGGTAGCATAACTGCTATGAAGGTTATCATGAAGGCTGTTTGTTCGTCTCTGGTAGTAATCCAATAACTGAGCTAGTAGAAGGAAACCCTCCTGTATTTCACTGATGAGAACACAGGTCACGAGTTAGGGTTAGGAATTAGTTCAAATCAAGATTCACCTTGATCATGATGTCCTGTGTTAGATTACATGGGGGAATTATTTCCTAATCATTCTTATCCTGGATGCGTTCAAATTGACAGATAATTCCTGACAGAGAACTTTTCGCCATGACGGGAATCAGCCCCAGAAGCTCATCATGCCACAATCATACATACTTCACCAACTCTGTTCTGTAAGACGATCCAGCTCTTGGTGACATAGTGTCAGACCCAGAAATAATGCAGAGAGCATGATGCAACTATAATTGATGATGTTTTATTCATAGTTGGCCAAATGGCCAACTACGAATCAAACATCATTAGCCAAACCTTCAAATCAGATTTTCCATTGATACATTAATTGAATAAGTGTAAGGCGTCTTCTGTACTGGTTGCCAGATGAATCTTTTGCCAGATTGCAATAACATATCAGTAAACAATTGCCAGAATGGATTTTAATATATTCTCACATAAACCAGTTCAAAGCTCGAATTACAATAGCCTCACAGTCAACATACCTAGAAAAATATACTGAGTTGTCGTTAATGTTTTGAAGTTGTCTTTGTTGCAAATGGTGCTATTATTTACGTAACATAATTGCAAAGTTGCCATAAAGTAAAGTAGCTATTATTACTCTGACAGAGAAGCCGCTAAGCTTTTATTGATTCAGAAACTGTGTATTTCCTTCCATGGATCTGATTGTGTCAGACTGGAAAGCTAGAACCTCTTCAATAAATTGATAGGGGTCACTTGATTCCTCAACCCAAAGCAAGAAGGCAAATACATGTATGACCCTGTGGAACTCATGTTATTGAGCATTATTATATTAATAGACAAGTTCAGAACATTATGAACCTTATTAGCGTACTAGAAAAGAAATGCTATGAGCAGACAACTGATCATGATTAAACAATACTTGAAAGTCCCAGTAATGACCTCGTAATAAACTCATGTTTCTTAAAGTCTTGACAGAATAATGCAATGTTCAATTTCTTGAATAGGATGGAATATATTAATCTGCCATGAATAGCAAGAAAAGTGAAGGAGATTAACATAATTATTAAGGAAACGGAGTTGAAGTGATACTTGCATTTCTCTTTGCCTGATACATAAGTTCATTACTATGTTCCAGCAGCAGATGTGAACATGACTGTGCATGCTCAGAAGAGATAGATAATATTGAAGAAGGAAATAAAAGCAGAAATTGGAAGTAGCAAATATTTAGTCACTGATCGACAGTCACAGCAGATTTAGATGGTTTAAGTCCCATAGATGTGGTTGTCTATCAGCTCAATACCAGTTTTCTTAGTTTTAGTAGATGCTGTGATAGACCCGTATTCATCAGGTATATTTCTCTCTACCTCTACTCTGTTGAAAGAAAAACAATTTGTTAGTTAATAATCTTAGATGTAAACAATTGAATTGGCAAAATTTTGAAAATTATTCATAGCTATTGCTTAAACAGACGCATTGCATGCATGATTTACCATAATTCTTGACTTATTGTCTATGACTAAATTCCATACTTTCATGGCACACTCTGTTGTCTACAACCTATGGCATACAGACCACAGCTGTGCAACATTGCTAAATATTATGTATGCTGTGAATATGATGCCATAGTGTATGTAATATGGTGCTGATTTGCAAAATTAAAAATGTAACTATTTTAGTAGATTTAAATATCGTACTGAAACAAGACTCTGAATGATAATATTAAGTTTGTGTCATGATAAAGGCTGCAGTCTAATTTAATAGCCACTAATTTCTTACCAATTTGGGGTGTAACCTACCAACTGTGGGAGTAGGGATAGCACCATAGAATGAGGACATGGCCCATCACACCAGTGACCTGGGTTCAGTCCCATTATTGCCATTTGACTTGTAAAAGTTGCAGTGGCAAGCTCTGGCGGTCATGCTACATTTCATTGTAAAGCCAACACGTAGGGCTCTATTTTCATATGATAAAACACATAGAAATAATGGGTCTAAAGATCAACTTTTTGCCTTAGCAATATGCTTTTATGCTTGATATGTCCGGTTTGGGATTTTGTGCACCCGCATAAAAGTCATGATATCTTGAATTTGAAAATATGTAGACAAATAATTCTTGTTGCAATGAAACGTAAGTGAATTTAGCCACATGAAAATATAAAACAAACATATAAAAAACAAACAATTGAAACTTAGCTAGTTTAGCTGTTCAAATTTTGAAATGGTATGAATTCTGGTTAATATTTGTTTATTTATCATGAGTTTTCAATCAGTGAAAGTGATGCATGTATTTTATACATGCCTGTCACACTCAGAGGTCGGAGATAAGTGGTAAATACATATTTTCTATGCAGGTTTCTTCAGAGAACGCAATGGTAAAAGAATCAAGTCTTTACTCCAAGTAGTTCTGACACAATTTACTAATTATGAATTACATCATATACTGATCAGTCACTGATTAGCATAGGGTAATCATTACATAATCAGCTAATTAGGTAATCTACCATCACTTCCAACTAGTCGTTTGGGTTGCATGACTGATGACTATAACTAACTTTACTAGAATCAGATTTTTGAGGAGATCCTGAAAAAACTTTGTCTCAAATCTCTAGGTATGAAACTTCACTTTCAGTGGTCAAAAACCTAAAATACTTGGATTTTATGACTACCTTGATCTACCCCCCTCCAAACCTCCCTCCTCTACCCGACCCACAACTAGTTTCATGATATGTAGAATTGTATTTTGATCACTCTTCAAAGCTGCTTCAAAGCTCTAGCTCTTTTAGTTCCCTCAGAATACTGAAATCATGCGGTGCTCATCAAATTTTGAAAATTAACTACGAAATGCAAGAGTTAACGTAGCATCATTAAACCAACACAGGTTTGCTGTGTGCTTAACACAGTCACGTCATTGAAAAAACACCTCCGGGTCCTAAAAGGTTCAATTCGAAATAGAGATAATTTTTTGATATTATAATACAGTATTGTATTGAAGATGTTAACATTGTGTGCATATTAGTGACAACCAGCAATATTTATGGTGAACACTTGCAACTAGAGATAACATGCTCTAATGAGACCATGGTTATCTCTTTAAAACTAACAGGCATTGGAAGATGTCGTTTCATAATTATGTATTGCACAATGGTGAATACATGCAGATGCAGTAATTCAACTTAAATGGAATTGTCAGAGTATTTAGACCACTTCTACATGGTAGAAGTTGCATTGTGTCCTTCCTGTTGCGAGTCAATTTATCAACTAACACAGAAATCACAAACAAATTATTTTCCTGATTCTTAAGTCATGTTTGGATTACCAGTAAGACAAAGTTAGACATAGTAAGAGAAGTTGTTGATCTGACTTCATCTGGTTATTTTAACTAATATGAAAAATGATTTCAGTAACCATGTCATTTTTCGAATGAACGCAAGAACTTCAATCCAAGCAATGTTAAATTTGCTGCATGATAATTTACCTTTTCATTGAATTCATATTTGCATATTCCTCTTCAATCATTTCTGGCATCTGGGAGCCATAGGGTGGGTTTTCCTGTTGTACTCTAGTAGGCAGATTACCATATTCACCATCGGTGAAAGAGCTGGAGTGTGCATGGTCATAGTGGTTAGGAGGAATGGGTTCGTCAGTGATAGCTCCTGTGGGCCTGGAGTTGTAGATGTCACCAACTGGCCATGCCACGTCATAAATGTCTGTCATCTCTATTACATATTACATATAAAATCAAATGCACATGCTGTTTGTATGTTCATTGTATAGCTATTTTGATAGATCGTGTGCTATTGCTCACTAATGCATAGAAAGTATAGGGTTCTCATCACACATTCATATGCATAATTGGGATTTGTTTAACAGTTGTCTTGTGGTTAGATTAAAAAAAAACATATTTCAGGCAACCAGTACGCCCCAAGAACAATGTGAAATTTTGTAGATAATTGTGGTTATGTAACTATATTTCATAATACATTTAGGGTGAATGGATCTAAAACTTTTAATTCCACAAGCGACCAGAAAGTGTAGGAGTTGGCCTCATAAGTAGGAGTTCATTAGGTTCCCTTGTGACCATAGGAGACTTTAGCTTCCCAATCCAATTCGTGGGTATTTACTAACGGTAACTTAAGTTCCCAAATTGCGGTTGTCAAAGAAATATCAACATATTGTGACAGCTTGGCCCACACCCATAGAGCTGGGTCACAGTGTCGTTCCAGGACTTTAGACTTCCAAGATGGCTGCCATGCTGGCCAATTTCGCAGACAAGTTTTTATTGTAATGTGCTACCCAATTCACACAGTCTGCAGCCGTAGGAGCAGGCTAAAGGTCACAATATGGCCTGGCTGCTTTAAAAGCCAGCTAAAAGGTGTCAAGGTACATATAACAACTACGAGATAATTGACTATGCAGAAGTTTGCTTAACATTCAGATTGCATTAGGTAATTACGATCTGGATAAATATCGACCAAAAACTCTATGCGTATGCATTGTACCAAAGGGAGCTGGGAGCCGTAAATAGTGATTTCCAATCAAGAGTTACTCCTGGAACCCTTTGATGAGCAGCAGGCATACAGCCAACTTCAAGTGGAAGGGAGCTGAAGGGAGCTGCCCAAAACACCTTACACAAAACAGCTTATACATGTAAATAGGTTATAAAAAGATGCATGTGCTTATGGCACTCAGCCCTGTAGAACAGTTATGATTTGCTAATAGTAACGCAGCTGAGGCACTCAGTAAAACCACCATGATTGGCTAAGAGTAAAACAGTAGAGGGGAATACAAACGCTCCACAAGGCAGAACAATAATTATCAGCTGAAGGGTACAACTTCTGATTGAGTTTGAGGCCGCACTCGACAGGACAAGATTTTACTATTATTTTAGTCCTTTACCTCTTTTTCATAATTGTGTCAATGCTCAGAAATAACTGGGAAACAGTTTTATTAAGCATTTTATAAATTAACTTATTAGTATTACTTATTATAAGACTTGATAAATGCATGTCAATATGCTGCACATAAAACAATAGGAACTCATCCCTAACTTCACAATAGCTTTAGGTAAGTACATACATAGGAGTAGCATAGTTTTGGACATTTGAGGCCCTGTTCGTGACCTTGGATTGCATTAGGTTTTTAGAATTGACCAATGAGAGATCAGTATTTTTTGAATGGACCAATAGGAGAGCAGCATTTTCAATGTCTACCAGATTTGGGA
>JAOQGN010195785.1:0-10896 GCA_027564295.1 Himantozoum antarcticum | reverse complement strand
ATGCTACAAGTTTATAGGTGCAACCTTGAAAGTGTACGATCTAGTAGTGGGACACACAAGTCCATTACAGTACTCTGTCATCGCGGATTTGCATCAGTGGCAGTAAGTTACTCAGTCGACGCTGCCCAATGATAGGACAGCTCTGTCGACAGCCCTATGTTTGACATGAGACAAGTCTCCATCGCTCTTCTGCAAGTTTACCAGATTAGACACATCATTACACACAATAGATTCTCTTTTCTCTGCCTAACCCTTACAGAAAGTCGGAACAGCTGCTGATGAGTGTCCTCTATCTGTGGACTTTCCTTGGTGGTTCATGGCTATGACTGGAGACAGTTCATGACTCTGCCTGGTATTTTCACCCAATGACACCACCCCATGAGCTCCTGTCACAGATAAGCTACACTCATCACACAAAACTCCATTGCGATCTGGTCTGGAGGTGACATCCCTCAGTACCATGCACACAGCATGATCGACATGATGTCGACCAGGGTGGATGACATCCTGTCCAGTCACATGTGGAGCTGGATGTCTGACAAGTTGGAACCTGTCTGAGCCTGTATCAGCTACCGCCCATTTGACATGCTGGCTAAGAAAACCTGGCGCACTTGCGCCGTCCGTTTCTAACTCAGCTTGTACCTGGGTTGGGTTGGCTCTCCCATAGACAGCTGAATCTGATCACAATGCTTGCAATCTACACACTGTCTTGAGAGCCCATCAGCATTACCGTGTTTAGCCTATGGTCAATGTTCAATCTTGAACTGGAAATCAGCTAGGAGTTCTAACCACCTGGCCATCTGATTACTGGGTTGTCTTACGACATAGCCAGATCAGGGTGGCACGGTCAGTGCATAGCCTGAACTCTCAACCATACAGGTAGGGCCTACAGTGTTTTATCGATTTGCCAACTGCTAGCAGCTCGGGTCAAGTGACACAGTAGTTCCATTCCTGTGGGCTAAGGCTTTTGCTGAAATACCACCCGCTCTATTCCATCCTGCACTTGTGACAACACAGCACTGGTACCATAGGCACTGGCATCTGTGCTGGGGATGTACTCCAAATGGTGATTGGGGTAGCCCAGGACCGGAGCAGGAACTACACAATGCTTAAGCGTGTCAATTGCTTTCACTGTACCATCGCCCCATTAAAAGGGTACCTCATTTTTTGCTGAGGTGCGTCAAGGGTTTCGCTATCATAGCAAAGCCCTCTATGTACTGCCTATAGTAACCGACAGTACCCAGAAAGGCCCATACTTCCGCCATTTTCGACAGAAAGGTCCAGTCTGCCACAACTCTGACTTTCTCAGGGTCTGTTGACACACCCTCACTCAGCACCAAGTGTTCCAGGTACTTCACCGATATCTGGATTACTCGCACTTTGAAGGTTTTAGCTTCAAATTGGCGACCCTCAGACGTCGCAGTACCTCCTCTAGCCTTCGGCAATGTGAAAGTTATCTGACTGTTAAAGTGATCCCCGAGAACTATTACCTCATCAAGGTAAAGCAGTAGAGTCCTCCAGTACAAGCCTCAGAGTACCCCTTCCATTAGCCTCTGAAATGTCGCGGGGGCGGAAGTAAACCCAAATAGTAGGACTTTCCACTTCCATAATCCCCCACTGGTACAGAATGCAGACTTCTCTTGGGCATCGGCATCCAATGGTACTTGCCAATATCCACTGGTCAGGTCCAGGGTTGTAAAGTAGCAAGCACTGCAAAGCATCAAGGCTTTCGTCGATACTGGGTACAGGGTAGGCGTCTTGTTGAGTGACATCATTCAACCACCTGCAGTCGATACAGAATCACAAGCTACCATCCTTCCTTTTAACCAGCACTCCAGGAGAGCTCCATGCCCCCGATGTTGGTTCAATTAGTTTTTGATATAGCAGCTTTTGAACCTGTTTTTTTACTTCAATCTCTTTTTCATGACCCAGTCCATGGAGTGGCTGACATATTGGAATCACTCCATCCTTTACAGGAATGGAATGCCCCACATCACTGGCATCGGTGCTAAATACACCCTGATATCATACTAGCAACTCAGAGAGTGTAGTTCTCTCATGCACGTTCTGGAGGCTTTGCATTGCGCCGGCATACAGTTCCTCCAGGTGGGCAGGAACTCTTCGCTCCAGCATCTGAACATCAATTTGATCAACACAAGCCATCAACACAGGAGGAGCAGCACTCCCCTCGCACCGTTCATCCTCCATCAGCCGGGCAAAAGTAGCAATTTTAGCACCTGCGGGCAAGGATAACTTGTCGAACCCAGGATTCAGACACCTGACAAACAAACGACTCTCTCGAGGGGTAATGACAGTACCTGCTACCAGTACTTGTACTCCTGTCAGACCAGTTGCCATTCCCATGGTAGGAGAGTCACGGTCTGCAATGTGACACAAGA
The DNA here is from genome assembly GCA_027564295.1 of Himantozoum antarcticum. Lineage (NCBI taxonomy): Eukaryota > Metazoa > Bryozoa > Gymnolaemata > Cheilostomatida > Bugulidae > Himantozoum > Himantozoum antarcticum. The sequence continues at coordinate 8,497 of JAOQGN010195785.1, read as the reverse complement.
TAATGATCTCACTCCGAGGAGGGATATTGACCACTTGTACCACCTGCACTGGCCGTGTCAGTGGTGAGCCTCCATAGTCGACACACTTTAGAGCCACACCTCCAATGGAAAATTCCGAACGACCAAAAGAGAAAGCACAGTCGTGGTCGACAAAGAAAGGCATTCTGATGATTGCATCTTTGTCAATTGGTGCCACTGTAAAGTTTACAGTAATTGGCACCCTCCGAATTTTTTCTGAGAAGGAAATCTCACCAAGGAATGGGGGTGTCTGCCATTCTGCCTACTGAAGTCATTGCCTTGAGAGTTGATTTAGTGCTCTGAGGCAAAAGGTCGAAGATTTTATTCAACTGTATGTTGAGACTACAACCCTAATAATAGGACACATGGGATGGATTGGCTCGACATACAACCAAGCAAACAGTAACTAGACTTACAATATTTCACAGAATAAATACTGCATTCATTCGTCTGGTACTACTTGCAATAGGAGCGGCTTGGATTTTCGCTCTATCGGTCACCATAATCACAGTAGCTGGTTTTGCAGCAGCTGTTCCAGATGTGTAGGCTTTATGAGCGGCTGACGCCGTCGACGATACTCGAACACTGTCTACAGACTGTTGGTCCCACCAGGATACTTTCGCAGATCGGGATTCAACTTTGTCACGCCCAACTACACCCAAGTTAGTGGACGTAACTAGTTTTCCGACTTCTGGACAGGAAGAGATTTGGTGTGAGGACAATCTATATGTATTGCCCAGGCTTCAGGCAAAAGTAGCAGAACACCGGAATTGTTTTCCTCTTGCCAGGAGTGGCCTTTGCAGGTCCACTGGTAGAACAAGCTTGCAGTCGCTGTTCCAACCGGCATATCTGTTCGGCCTGTTGCCCAACCTGTGTGGATAGCTGTTGCAGTTTGCTATTCAAGGTTGTCGACTGTGGCTTCCCTTTGACTGATTCTTGGGAGGCTATGGCAGACATGTCAAGTTTAGCCTCACCTGTCCCTAGTCTGTGGTAGGCCTCTGTCAATCATATGGCTTCAGGCACAGTGGCCGGTTTAGCAACATACAAATATCTTCGCAGTGCCAGATCTTTCATGGCCATTGTGAAGCGTTCGACAGCTAGAGACGCTTATTGACTTACAGTCTCTCTTGGGTAGGCTATCACTACCAGTATGGTGATCTCATCACCCAGCTCATGGAGAGTGCCCTTGGGAGAAACTACCCTGAGTTCCTCTCGCGCTTGACTCTTAGTCACACCGAATCTCTCCTTCACTTCTGCCACTATATCGACTAATCGAGAGTGGCATTTAACTGGAGCTGCCTTGCCTTACAGACTCTGCCTCATGCAGGTGGCCATGAGCGTTTCATCCCATTCATGTACATCTACCACATCGAGGAAGTCGGCAAGTAAGATGCCGAGATCGCCTGTGCCATCAAACTTGGGTTTTCAACCCACCTAACATAGCATTCAGGGTTGTACTGACATACAATGGTTGCCCCTGTGTTGGTGGATACTCTATTGTCACCGGTTCCGGGCGCACAGGTCTCTCCACACCATCGACAAAGTGGGCCACTGGCAAAGAGGTGTTAGACATCTCCCGGACCGTGGGGTCACTGGCTCTGTCGATAGTGATGAGTCGACCTGGTACAGGCATGGTCGTAGGCAAGAGAGTCGGTGCTGAGTAAGTTGTGGCCTAGGCACTGAGTCGACAGCAGACACTCTTTAGGGTGTGTCTTCTAGGAAACTTTCTGGTTCCCTTCTTGGTACTCTTTGTTCACATCGGGCATGGGAGTAGGTCAACTGATCGACACTGGCAAGGTCGCAGGCAGTGTCTGCTTCCACTCTATCTAGTGTGATCAACTGTCGACTTCCTCTGGATTGCCAGGAACTGTGAGTCGACTGTATGATACTTAGAGCCGCGTAGCCACTAAGTTCCACTCTTTCAAGTACTGAATGTCAACTCGATCTAGGTCGCCAGAAACTGTGGGTCGACTGGTCTAAGCGTAGAGTTTGGCAGCCAGAGGCTGCTACTGCTCTATCATGTTGGACCGATGGTCGACCTGTTCTGGGTCTCAACGAGCTGAGTAGCCTCATGTCCAATTCATTTTGTCGGTCTATGGAACCGTCGGCATCAGGAGCTGCTAACTGGATGTGTTGGTGTGCTCTTCCCATAACTGGAGATTTGGCACCCGGGGCTACATCAATGTTTAGCCTTTTCCTGGTCATGGGTTGAGGCGTTGGTCTGGGGCTGGTCTGGGACTCGAATGATGACTAAGAAGAGGTGGTACACGATCCTCTGCAATCCCCAGATTTATTTTGCACAGCTGCGAAGTAGATTAGATGCATAATAGTTAGCATGCATTGAATCCATTATTAATCATGATTTACATGTTGCCTCGTGTGAGCAAGTTTATGCAACTATTTGCAACCCATTCGTTTGTTGGTAGCTGACTCTTAGCAAGTATGTTGTTGCATTCTAAATTCAAATGTCGCTATTTACAACTCATTAGTCTGTTTGTACTAATCTTTGCGAGTAACTTGTTGCATCTTTGCCTCATGCCAACAAGCCCTCTCTCTCTCCCCTGCTCTTCTCTCTAAAATTATTATGATTATTGTTGTTTTATTTAACAGATGGACTGACATTACCAGTTCTATGAGACATACCTAGAACAACAATCTAGAACATAATCTATAGAAATTGAGTGAATGTGTGCTAGTTCACTGGACTTGCGGCATGTTGCACCAGAGCTGACCACCCCCCTCTCCGTATTGTAAGTATTTATTTCTATTTTCCTGTTGGAATAAAGTATCACTCACAACATTTTGTTTTCCACAATTGCAAAACTGAACTGTAAGTGCACCTCCAAATATTGTGAGATGATTGCATGGTGTAAGCCTGTAATAAAGCTAACTGACTGGATGGTAGCTGCTAGTTTGTTCATTTGTATGGAACTATTTGTAACTCATTTGTCTGTTGGTAGCTGACTCTTAGCAAGTATGTTGTTGCATTATAGGTTCAAATGTTGCTATGTGCAACTCCTTTGTCTGTTGACACCAATCTTTGCAAGTAATTTGTTACATTTTTGCCTCATATCATCAAGCTCTCTCTCTCTCTCCCGCTCTGCCCCTCTCTCCCTCTCTAAAATTATTATGATTATTGTTGTTTTTTGCAACAGCTAGACAGATGTTACCAGTTCTAGGAACCATTACTGGAACTAGCATATACAACATAATGTACAGAAATTGAGTGAATGTACGCTAGTTCACCAGTCTTGTGGCAGGAAAAATTTGTTTCATTTCTGTTACAGCAAGGTTCGCACTTTGATTGGCAAATTGTCATTTTCAAAATTATTTGATCAATTATAGAATGACTAGGGAAAATACAAAACTATTTTACTTGTCAACACTAAGTATGTCATGCTCAACACACCCTGATGGTGAACTCTAAATGTTACATACATGTAGTTGCAACAGGTTATATAAATTGTGTTTACTATTTATATGGTTCTAACCGTCAGATCGAAATTGTGTGACAAACCGCATAGCCTGGGATGTTGAAGCAAAGATGAAGACCACAGATCTTTGTCTACATTATTTGTTGGATGTTATTATTTTTACTTGTTGTTTGTTAATATTCATTGTCATGCTCTTGTAAGTAGATAGAAAAATTATACATGTATGTTTTTTTTATTTTCCATACGTGTAATTTGTTGGCGAGTATGTAGACTAAAATATAATAAGATGAATGGGTGGTTGTTGGTCAAACCTGGTGAGTTCATTTCTGTAAACTAGATTTGCTGAAATTAATTCATATTTGACATCATTTCTGGATGTCCGGTATTGGACCTCTGGTTAATATACAAGCAGAATGTGCAACAACATGATGTTTGAGGCAGATCCTCTAATCACCACATGACCTCTCTATCCAATCGCAGTAGCCAAAAAAATCTATCTAACACGTGAATAGATATTTTCTTAGTAATCCCTACAACCTGTACATACCATTTTGTTCATTATCGATCGATCTCTGACAGAGGAAGGAACGTCTCTCTTATCTAAATAAGTGGAAAGTATTCAAGTAGTGTATACAATTTAAAATTATTTGTACCACTTCCAGGGACGTATATTATCTGAATTTCTTCCCCTTAGCGTGTTTGTTTCGATGTATATTAATGAAAATTAGGCTAAATTTGTTTTTTCAGTCATTTATTAGTATTTTTATCACATGCCTTCAAACCATTCACACACTTTCAAACCATTTCACACACCTTCGAACTGCAGTTCTCACACATTTGAACTTTGAACCTTCAAACCGTTCACAGTTCTCGAACTCTTCTCCTTCACACACCTTCGAACACTTTTTCTACCCACATCTTCGTACTCTTCTTCTCCACACACCTTCGAACTCTTCTTATTTACGCACCTTCGAACTCTTCTTCTTCACATACCTTCGAACTCTTCATCTTCAATCAACCGCTACCTCCCGGCTCCCCTCTTCCCCTCCATCCCCCTCCTCAATTCCCAACACCCTCCACCTCCAACACAAACTCCCATCCCCAACCCTCCATCAACAACATCACCCGGTGGTGAAATTACCCCTTTTGATCATCAAACAACCAATCAGAACACACTAACAATTCACATCTACCCACTTCCGGTGGTGAAATCACTCACTCCTTGTCGCTGATTGGTCCATTTCAAAAATACGCTCTTCTCATTGGTCCATTGTTTGGGGTCAATGAGTACTTTAGGGGAATCCAAAGCCCCTATAACACTACTTACCTGTATGGTCGAGAATTTAGGCTACGAACAGACCCTGTTATGGCTATGTCGCAAGACACATGCTAGTAATCAGGTAGCGAGGTGGTAAGAGCTCCTAGCTGAATTCAAGTTCAAAATTGAACGTCGGCCCACAGTTAAACAGGGTAATGCTGATGGGCTGTTAAGGCAGTGTGTAGATTGTAAGCAATGTGATCAGATACAGTTTGCCATGGGAGGGCCAACCCGTCTCCAGGTGCAGGCTGAGTTAGATACTAACTGTGCAAATGCTTTGAGCTTTGTAAATCAGCCTGGCACATGGACAGTTGCTGATACAGGCTATGACAGGTTGCGACCTGCCTGTCATCCAGTTATTCATATGACTGGACAGGATGTCGAGGCTGGTTGGTACAATGTCACTCATGCCATGGTTATGGGGCAGTACCATCTAGACCAGATCGACATGGAGCCTTGCATGATGAATGTGTCTTATCTGTGGTAGGTGTCATGCAGAAGGTGGTGTCGTTGGACTACAAATCGAGACAGACCCGCGACCTGTCTCCAGTCGTAGCCATGAACCATCAAAGAAAGTCCACTGATATAGAGCACTCATCTGTAATTGGACCGGCTTTCTGTAGAGGTTATGCAGAAAAAAGACAATCCACTGTTAGCAATGATGTGTCTGCTCTGGTAAACTTACAGAAGAGTGATGGAGACCTGTCTCTTGTCTACCGGGCTGTTGAGATGAATACACAGATCGACGGTACTACTCTGTCATTGGGTAGTGTCGATCTCTGTCGATTGAGTAACTTCACTGGTGCTCTGTGTCACCGGTGTAAAAGTCACTCAAAGTCACTCGCTCAAAGTCACTGGTGCAAATCAGAGATGACGGAGAGCTGACAGTCCAGATTGGAAAAACTGGTATAGTAGCAGAGCCAGGAACGTAGCAATATGTCCGAGATCACTTTGACAGAAAGTAGTGTGGGACTGTCACAATGTCACATTCTAGTTTTATGCGTACATTGAAGCTGTTAAGGCTTGACTGGTTTTGACCAGGCATGACACCTAGCATAATCAGATCCTGCAGTACTTGTTCAGTCTCTAAAAAGAATGAACTGCCTTTTTGTAAGGCATGTGGTCACCTCTTAGTTGGTCATCCATGGCAACAAGTCGCTATTGATTTAGTCAACGCCCACCACCAAATCTGGTAATAAGCGGATTCTCGTACTTACCGACCACTTTCCCAGATGGCAGGATGTTCTAGCCATTCATGACGCCGCAGCATCTGTAGTTGCCCATACTTTGGATTTGCATGTATTCTGTACTTTGGTCTCCCACAGTGTTTACACTCTGATAGAGGTGCTCAATTCAAATATGATTTAATTCAGAAACTGTGCGACCTCTGGGAGGTAGAGAAGACCCGTACCACACCGTACCACCCACAGATCAATAGGATGGTGGGAAGCGGCAACAGAACACAGGCCGACGCACTCGGATGTTCGCTGAGACAGAGTGATAGAGGAAAGGATGGTTGAGATGAATCACTGCAACAAATTATGAGAGCATTTAGAGCGACGCGATATTCCACTACAGAAGAGAGTGCAAACTTTGTAATGTTTGGAAGGCATTGTCGACTCCCTGATATGCTTGCCTTTGGTGACAGTATAAACCCAATGGAAACTCACACTGAGTACATCACAAACCTTCAACGCCGACTGAGAGAAGCATATGAGTCGTTGAGGGCACAACAAAAAGTTCTGTACCTTCCAATCATGAAGGTAATTGCAAGTACGACATTGGAGATGATGTATTGGTAGATAGCCGTCGATGAGAAAAAAGTGTTAACCCCAAGCAGGAGCCACAGTTTGTAGGGTCTTTCAATGCAATCACAGCCTATCCTACCCATACCTATCGACTGGAACAGTATAGGCTGATTGTTCATGAGTCTAGGCTCAAATATTATCATTGACCTAAGTCGGTAAACACCCAGTTGAACAAACTGTGGTAGCACCTTTGTTGGGGAATACATTTGACCCAGCTGATAAGGATGCAACTAACCCGTCAACTCGATGCCGACCCCATTCTGCTACGAGAAGTAGACCTACCAGGGTAGCCCTTATACCAAATGGTGATAGGCCCGCTGGACCCAAGGCAAATGCTGGTCGAGGTGAGGTGCATCGTCAACGTGTACAGACGAAAATCTCAACTAAATATACAACTAAACTAATACTGATGCTAGTGATGGTATTATAGAGAAAGGTAATCTCAAATGTCGATGAGGGGTTAGTAAACAATGACGTGGTAAGGCAACTGGTCAGAAATCATCTGTACCAGGAGTAGCTAGTAAACCCATCATCGATGCTGAAACACAATCTCACTGTGGAGAGCCAAAGCGACGTTGGATGGCTCAAACATGGGATGGAAATCCTATTTCTCATCAGGATTATGTCATGGTGACTGATTTCTATGTTAGGCGTACATCTTATCAATTCTTCAGAATTAATTTAGAAAATGCATCTATTCCTTGTTTCATCATTATCTGAAACAGGAATTATGTCAATGTCATTCTTAGACCTAGACATAGTCATTCACTGATAAGGCACTATTGTGTTTACTGCGTGTGGTTACATGATGGAGCTTAAGGAGCACCAACTGCTAGCTGGGCTGACATGCAGTAGACGATCCCTTAGAGCTACTACATGGTGAGTCAGATTAACTAGATGAGAGTCTATTGGATCTAAGTGGACACGAGGTGGGCGATACCGGTGTGATCCAGTCAAAGCTTGGAACATCCACATCTGCACAAGAGGCTGACGCTGCTGTAGATTCTGATCAAGGCACTGAGGCACTACCTGGAACTCGTGGAAGTAACGTAAGTTTTGCTCTGGGCTACGCCTGGAGCATGCGGGTTGAGTTCTTTTAGTGCAGGGGGGTTCAACCGACTTTATCTGCATCAATAAGGTCACTTCGTTTATTGTGGTTTTGTGGGTGTGAATTTACTTGTAATAATAAGAATGTAGTAATGTGTCATGTTCACTAGGTAGGGCCTCTGGGCAACTCCATACCTTATCTCAAACTATTCAAGGATTGCGGGATCACGGTATGGCAGGTGAGAACTGGCTGGCTGTTGCCTTGGCATAGCTACACGGTCCCAAGACATCATAACCATGTAGTGGTATTTGGGAAGTTAGACCCCTAACTTGCAAATGGTACGGGATATGTTATGGATGCACATTATTGTGCATTGATTGCGTAGGTAACTGCAAGCCTTCCAGTTGCACCAGTGAAGATGTCTAATCCCAGACTAGCAGTGAACGGATAACTTCCCAGATGATAGGAGCACCTTATATGCTGGCTACAGATGACTCTATACAGATGTAGACTGAATGTCTTCTATTACCTAGTCAAGATCTACCAAGTTATCAATGGGCTGAGATATATAGATACTTCGGAATACAGTAGCATTGCAATGAACAATCATTAACTCTACTTAACTATATTGCAATGTTTTCCTCAGTGATTATTGCTTATTGTTGCTAGATAATCCTATAACTATCATTGCTACCATTGCTAGTGATAACGTTATATCTCAGTATGCTTCAGTTCTTGTGTTCCTGCTGAAGAAGTTAGATGCCTAATTTGACTATCAGTGGTATCCAAAGTTTCAAAACCCCTTTGGAAACTTATTTTTTTATTGTATGAAATGTTGTACTAGTTAGGTTATTATCAATGAATTGAGAAT
>JAOQGN010195675.1:0-10897 GCA_027564295.1 Himantozoum antarcticum | reverse complement strand
AAAGTCTAAAGACTTGACTCAATACTTGATTTCATGTAGCGAATAGGCTGAAGATTTGACTTGCTGTTGGGTGGGGCTTTAAGACTTGACTTCGGACTTGTTGATAAGCAGCATCCAAAGACTACCAATCAATCAAACTTGACTTGTAAAGGAACAATGAGATTTGGGCAGCTTCTCTGACAGATTCCCCATGCCTCATCCGGATTTTGCCTATAAATTAAAAAAATCACTGCCCTCGTCAATAAAAGTATTCAAAATCTGCCTAGTTTATCAAGTTTGCAATATAACAGAAACAAAACTCTTCATGCTCTCTCATCAGCCTTTCAAGAATTCATAATGCGTATCTAAAATACCAATTGTAGTCTTATAAAGCAAACAAACAAAAATAATATTATAATATCCCAAATATATCATAAAATTAGAAGGAAATACAGCAGGAATTTAAGGTGGGAAAGAAGGAAATTGGGTTAAAAACAGGAACAAATCGGGAATTTTGAGATTTCCCAAGTGGAAGCACTGATAATTATGCCTACATATACATGTTAATGGGTAGACTTATGGCTACTTTCTTATCTGAAAATCGTTGTCGCAGTCTAGTCTTTCTTCGCAATAACACCAGACCGAGCTGATTACACAGTCATATCAGGCACCTCATGTGTCATGTACTATAGCTGTGAACTCGGGTTCAAAGTGACACCCCGTGTCCTGTGATGATGATCAAACCATAAACCCGTGGATCATATTCCAACTCTCGGCTTCCTGTTCCTTATTATAACATTGTGTCATTCAGAGCAAGCTGGACTCCAATGGTGCTGAATTACGTGATTCACAATCTCAAGTCTCAAATTTTCAAGACCAGCTTGCTGAACTTAAGAATGCCTTGTCTACTGCAGAGGCTAAACTTGTTAATCAGACATTAGGCAGCGAGACAGCATCACAAAAGGTACAGCAATAGTTATGGTTGTTGCCGTTTATTACAACACTATGACAAGCTACTTTGCATTATTTGCTATTTGTATTATATCATGCGTTGCTACCATCGCTTGCAGGTTAACTGGGCAATGACAATATGTTGGTCTAAGTGTGAGAGGGTTAGCACCCTTGCCATTCTGCTCTTGTTGCACTGAAGCAGGTTATCTGCAAACCTAAAACGTAGCCCTTCACTGTAACCCCGTAACATTAACCCTAATGTTTAGCTCTAAAGTTGCTACCCGTATTTTGATCAACGGGTAAAATAGTGGACGCCAGACGTTTCCCTCGATGAGGGATGAGGACAAAACAAACAAACAAAGACATAGGTTTGACTCGCATAATCATTATGGCCTTGATATTTTTCCTCGCCTGTTTTCCTTAATTAGCTATGCTATTAGATTAGCATATAAAACAACATGCCTGGCTATCAAATATTAATGTTATTATTACAATTACTATTACATGTATTATCATTGTTATTATATTTATTATTATTACAATATTTTTGTCTATTTTGCCGATTGAAATACGTTGTATTACAGCACCTGTATTAGAGGTAGTATTATCTGGGATAAAATATTTATTGAAAGGCTGCTACATGTATATAATCTTTGATTATATAATCTTCAGACTGTTGAGCTGGCGACTATGCTATCTGAAAAGGAATCTTTGGTGCAAACTCTCAGCAATAAATCCAGTCAGCTTGAGAATCAAATCAGTCAGCTACAAGAGCAGTTACACTCAAGTAAAGCAGCAGCAGCTACTAAACTAGTAAGTTATCACAGTCATGAAATAGTTACTATCCATTATTACAAGTTAATGCCATTGCGGAATGTAGAAATAGTCAATTTGTATAGCTTGGATTAAGTTTATGTCAGGCGAAGACAAAGTCTTTTAGATTTTAACCAATTTTGTTAAAAATACTTCCGGCAATCTCTTTAACTTGATTATTTTATTCTCTCCTGTATACATAATATCAGGCAGTCTGATTCTTAGATTCTCTCCCTGTATACATAATATCAGGCAGTCTGATTCTTAGATTCATTCGAATGTTTTAATTACAAACATAATTTCAAATTATTGTTATTATGGGTTATCATATCGGTATGCTCTTCACTTTGCAAGCTAAGCTTTCTCCCTTTAAACTATTGCGATACAGGCCGTATGTAACAATGCCGCAGGCCAAACTAGATGCAACATGTTAATGGATCAAACCATTGGCCTTTCAACTTCATTGCTTTTCCCAGTGTATTTTGGTACATTTATATATTTTATTGTCATCTTTGTGTTGTAGCAAAGTCAGCTGGACAAGAGTGCAGCAGAGGCAGACAAACTGTCTAAACACAGCAACACACTAGAGATGGAGATACAGACGTTGGCACAGGAAAAGATTACTCTCAATAACTCATTCGGTGATATCAAGTTGCAGATGTCAGGTATACAAGACACCTGTCATTTTCGGCATTGTATTAAACGCAGGTTTATACTGTTATAATATGTGTAGTCTTTTGTGAGTATATATCTGTCAACATGCATACTTTGTGAGAAATGTAAATATTGAAAATGTGATTCTAGTTATCAATATCAATGTAATTATTGCGTACCTACTCTGAAATTGAGGCTCACTGCCATAATTTGTACATCTTGTAACTTTTTAATTGTTGTTTGTTTGCTTGTTTTGTTAGAATAGTAATAATAGTAAAATGGTAATAGTAAAATATGAATCATCCGTAATGTCATGTCTGCATTCCTTTTGAGATTTTCCTTTTATAATTAAATAGCCCAACAAAACCATGAGCATTCAATGTGTTCTATCTGTAGATGTGCAGCGGTCACTAGAGACAAGTGAAGCTGCCAAAACTACCTTAGCAGGCGAAAAGGCCAAACTTGTAAGTAAACTGTTCTTTGGTTTTTATTATTTAAAAGTACGAGAGTGCAGAGCAAAAGAAATAGATCATAAAAAATATAGATGGAAATGCTGCATTATATGTAAATTGTAAACATTGTATTTGGCCTAATAGTTGGATGTTTTGCGATAGCTGGCAAGGTTGTGCAAGAACGGTGCGGTACATTGGCCTGTGCATTTAAAACAGCTATTATTTGGTATTTTTTACGATTTATTGCACTTGAAGAATACAACGTTTCTGTCATCTTTTATAAATATGAATAATAAGGTAAAAACATACATTCATACTGTAAGACGTCTGCAGAAGTCTCCGAAAGTCCTCAGATTTCTCCAGACCTCGGGAGAAATCTGAGCAAACCTTCTGCAGATGTCTTACGGTATGAATGTATGTTTTTACCAATAATAATCATGGTAATATAGAAAGATAATAATTGAAAATGGTACTAACTTGACCTGTGAGAAGCAAAATCACACTCAATTCTAAAAAATGGCATGAATGTGTTGTTAAAGTTAATCACACATCCATAAAACTAATACATACCTGTAATTTGTTGTATAAAATTCTCAAACGAAGAATGAAAGAAGAGGCTATATTTATTAAATGTACATTTATATAAATTTCTCTCGGCTTCCATATTTTGTTTGGAGTTACTTTCTCTATCATATGTGGCACAATGGGAAAATAACTCTCAATTAGTGCTATTTGTGACCAGTGTGAGGTGAGTGTAACAGCAAGACTATGATAGTTTGTTGTATTTATCAAAATAAATTGTTTAGTTGCAACTCTCACTATTGTAAAGACTCCTGTTATACAGTAAACTATGTTACATTCTGAAGGCTACACTAGATGAATCAGAATTAGCATTGTTGGTTAGTTACAATGTCAAAATGCGAATCTCAAAGTGTAGATGTTAATGTTTTTACAATGTGGATCACCAATCGGTATGCTGTTGGTCATTTTAGTTTGGATTTTGGAAGAACCTTCATTTAATCATTTTGGTGTACAATTTCAATGTTAGGTCGATTTAAAATGTTCTTTGTTATTGTAAAAAAAATACTCATTGCTGATTGCTATGAATTATGGAATTGTAATGGTGTATGGGTTATTTAATTGCTGGCTCGAGTAAAGCCAACTGACAATGAGTCGTAATTTTGACTGTAATTTGTAGTTACAACAGATAGATGATCTAATGAAAAACTCCGGTGATAGCTCTCAACAGCTGTCTATGTTAAATGATGAACTGAGAGAGAAAAATAGGTAATTCTATTAATTTATACCAGGAAGCTACTGGTAGTCGACCATACGTCGCTTGTAAATGAAAGACATCTTAAAACGCAGTATGACGTGTGAAATGGTGTCTTTTTTATCTATTCTAATAACCAGCAGTCTTCTTATTGTTTCTCGATAGTTGTGATGTATTATCAGAAACCCATAGCATGACAACCTCATCAAAGCGCTATAGATTTTGAATTTTGCAAGTTGGCACTGTCTGGTCATTGGACAACAACAATTGTGATCAATGGCTTCATTTACTGTAGGTTATGGTTGTGTGATGTTATGAGCTTACCCAGATTTATTATTTTTTACCAAATGTTCGTAAAAATTACCTCTTAAAAAGAATGCACTTGATGTAATGCAGGAGCTCTCACCATGCAATAGCTCTCAATTTGAAATTAAGCAATTGTGGGTCGGATCGGCTGTTTCGGCCTCACGGTCAAATACTAAACTGTGTAACACTTTACCTAAATATAAATTTCATGCCAATAAAACTTTACTGCTAAGATAATCAACATTTTTGATATACATGCAAAATTATAACATAACCGCATAGACATCATATAATAAATAGTATTGAATATTTTCCATGAATTGACACTGTGAGGTCGTGTGATTGACTAGAGTTTTGTTATACATTGTACCTTCAAAAAATAGGAGTGTCAAGTTTTCACAAAATTTTCCTACACGAAATATCATTTATATTGCTATAAATGATATAATGATATAAATGATATAAATATCATTTATATCAAATGTCAACATAATGATATCTACTATTTGACTATGGCAAATCAATATTCTCCCAATTGTATTGGTTATTGGGTGATTATGGGCAATGCTGTGACCATTCTCTGTTGGTTTCGTTTGATTACAGGTCCATATACAGCATGCTCGTCAAATGCTCTAGATGGGCTACAGTGGTTATTCCCGTGTCTTTGCTTGCATGTTTTGTCTCAATATGGGTGCATAGAATGTCTAGCAAATCATAACAATATTTCAGTTGGTTTTATGAATTGGACATGTATATGTATATTCTGTATTATGCAAATAGATTTTATTAGTTGCTGCAATGTAGGGTATGCTGTGCTAATAATGCTTCTCTCCCTTCTTGCAGCGAGGCTTTGGTGAATCACATTAGCCTTGGATGGAAATTTATGTATTTCTGTTATGCTCTCGATGTTAATCAATTAATTTCCATCATTGACTATTATTGTAGTAGTATTTTAGTAAATATGCACTATAAAATATTATGGAATAAATATTATTACATACTAATATTTTGTTGCATCGAGATTTATATACAAAAAGTTATGATGGGATGCAATGAAAATCACACTCACTGTCCTGTAATTGGTGTTATACAAATACTTTAATACAAAGGGTAAAGGTAAGAGAAAGTCTAAATTATATTATATTATGCACGCATTACATATCTGAACGAGATCAAAAATTCACACGAAGGTCAACCTATTGATGGAATGATTTAACTATTTATTAATGCAACTCTTGGCCAGTATTGTTTTATACTTTGGGTGTGCGATGACATTGAATTGTATATGGGCACATACTAGTTAGTCTAGCTTCTGTGCTTTCATATACTGGAGATATCATTTTACTGGTCATTGGTGCCTTTCTGATGCCATGTATAGCCAATTGTTAACACCACCTTCCTGTGTGTGCTGGGATTTTAGTGTCCTGGCATTGGCATGAGGATGCTTTTGAGTGTTGGTGTCAGTGTGTTGTGCTGTTTGGTTTACAGGAAATTGGAATCACTACAAGAAGCATTATCAGAGACTACTAATAATGCAGAGAGAATTCAAGAATTACTTGTCCGGGCCAATGAGGATCACAAGACGGAGTTGTCTTCTCTAAATAGTCAACATGAGAAGGCAATTACTCAACGAGATTCTGATCTCACAGAACTCGTAAGAGATTAATAGAGGCTTCACTGTACGATTGTTGTAGTTCTACGTATTCAGTTTTGCATATTGTATCCTATATACTTCTAATATACTACTATATGTCAATACTCATTCTAGTTTTACAAGGTCAGCATGTGGAAAATCTGAAGTTATATTTACTTTTGCGCATTGTAATAATACTTGGTATTTATGCTCTTGCCCAACTGCACGCTGTTTCATAATTATGACTAGCATGGCTGCTCACATTGGCCACTAAATTTCTGTTTTTCTCAATATAAATATAAAATAAAGCAAATTTATTTTTCGAATGTAGTTTTATTGACCTACCTTTGTAATGGCCTCGGAGACTATGGTTGGTAGCCAACAATAGCAAGCCAAGCTCCCATAACTGGAATTCATACCAAATGGAACGATTTTGTTGGGTCTTCTCCTATTTTTGCTTTTCCGATTTTATGATTAAAAATAACTGAATGTCATGGTGGGATCGAACCCTTCCTCCTCCTTAAACACGATAACTGCTATACCACACAACTAAGTTGGCCTACTATAGTGTTATTGCACTGTAAATATTTGATATTTGATTGCTCATCCGGTATAACAGTAGGGTTAAAAGGCTTTTGGATGTTTGGGGTCAATGAAGTTCAGCTCGAATAATATATGAAAAATAATATGCTCTGAGCATGTTATTATCTTCAGCGATTGAATAACAGTTCTGGTTTTTCCTTATTTAGCAAGTAGGCCTATATAAAAATATCAATATATCCTTTTTATTAAGATGATATAATATATCGGATAAATAATTAATATATATTATGATAACTTATACCCTTATACCCTGCATCTTCATTATATATACAATGTAATAAAGATATAGGGTATGCATTATTATAATATATAATATACATATTATTGTGGTTATTGTTGTTTATATAGGTAATGCAAAGTTCAATGTACATAGTTCAATGTAAATCGGACTTTACCTGAATGATAACATGTATAATAGATACATATAATTTAGATATTCGGTTCCTATATAATATTAATGGTTGCCATTCAGTGAATATGGAGAATAGGTAATACTTCTCACCCACTGTAAAACACTTAGACATGTCCATAATTATAATATGCACTTTTATTTCTCAAATAAATGAATTAGTTTAAATTATTTTCATATGGTACCTGTATATTATAGATGATATAATCACTTTAATTGGGATTTCCAATTGCCTTGCATTTATATGTTATGTGCCATAATAATTTATAGATGGCTGATAATGGTAATCTAAAAAAACCTGACCTGATATTTATGGCACTAATATATAAGTAACCCCATTAGTGAGAATTTGATAAAACAACAGCAATATAATTATAGCTGCTATGATAGCCATAATTATATTGCTGTTGTTTTATCAAATTCTCTTCGCCTTATGTGTCTCTTTGGGATGTTTTAATAGAAAACTAAGCAGTCTTCCTCAGTTCAAGAATTCACGGATGAAATAGCAAATCTGACTCAGGAGATCCAGTTGAATAAAGATAAATTGGAGCAGAGCAAGACAGAACTTGAGCAGCAGTGCAAAAAGAACAGTTCTCTAGTAGACGCTGAGTCAAAAAATGAAGAAGAGATCCAGAAGCATCTCACACAGATACAACAGTTGGAAAGCAGGATAGCTGAAAAGGTTTCAACACTTGAGGACGCTACAGAAAAGTCTAGTCTGCTGGAAAAAAGAATTGGCCAGCTGGAAAATGATGAGGTGTCCTCCAAAAGAGAAGCCTCTCAACTGGTAAGTATATCATACATCTCGGGTCTCTTCAATGCATGTTTGATTGCTGTTGAGGTTGAGATCATATAATACACACGCATATTCATCAATAGTGTTGCATTGCCAGGCAAGGTGCCCATTTCATTCATGGCAATCTGCACAGTGAACACGTCTTGCAATTATTTATTTTTTTATAGTATTAACAGTTTCCAACCATGATACCAATGTTGAAACTAGTTTGACACTAGGTTTGTTGACTAATGCATGATTATTTGGTAAGACCTTTGACAGCATGACTGTGTCAATTAGCAGTGGTGCCTTGGATACACTATAATAAACTTTGTAGCAAATTACGCTTGACGATAGTAAAGCTGAATCTGGAAAACTCTCTAATCAATTATCTGAATCTCGACAAGATTATGAAAAAGTTGTTGAAGAGAAAATGTCGCTCAGTGGTGAGCTTGGAGACATTCAGCTGCAACTTGCGGGTAAGCCAGATCTAAAATAGTGGATTGTTTCACACATTATGGTTTTGATCTAATATCTGAACACTTGGCTCGCGCTCATTTGACCGTTCTCGGGGCTCTAATATAATTATTGATATTTCATTCGGAGTTGTTCTCTTTCATGTAAAAGGACGCTTTTATATGAAGTAGGCCTATAATATTAGAATGTGTAGTAAACATTGGCTGTAACGGTAATATAACTTATGCTTTCGTTTAATTTTATTGTTCACTATGACTGTATTATAAAATCATTATCTAAATGAGAACTGTATTACGCTATTGTAAGAAGCATGCTGGCATTACTATTTAACAAGGGAAAAACATGAAACCAGTTTTTGATATAAACTTTATACTAAAAGATTCACTAAATGTATCTATTTTAGTACTAACAGATTCTCTAGATGTATGCACTTTTATAGCCGACAGTATTTCACTATATGTATGCACTTTTATGGCTGCCGTATCTTTTGCACTATATTTCGTTGCATTATAATTTAGATCTACAGAGGACACTGGAGACTAGTGAAGCTACTAAAACCACTCTTATGGGTGACAAGACTAAACTGGTGTGTACACATTTAAAATGCAAACTATTATTAAAATTAATTTTCTTACCTGTTTAATAAATTCATTCATGTAAATCAATGAGTTTTGACTTAAAATTATATTAAATCGTTTATTTAATTTAATAAAGTGGTTACAGTTTCCAAAATATTCAATAATTATAGGTTAACACCAAGTCAAAGTATGCCAGTAATTCATATTTAAATTTTGTAGTTTCCAATTCCACCGTGGTTGTTTATTAGTTCATTTGCGAAAATTATAAATATTTATTCGAATTTTAAATATTTAAATCAACTAAATTACGAAATGAATTTATACATTAATATAAGTTTATTAAACAGATACGAAAATTATTAAATTATTAGATATAGCTTAGTGAATAAGATTTACATTTATTTGGATATAA
This sequence comes from Himantozoum antarcticum, assembly GCA_027564295.1. NCBI lineage: Eukaryota > Metazoa > Bryozoa > Gymnolaemata > Cheilostomatida > Bugulidae > Himantozoum > Himantozoum antarcticum. Next base: position 1,582 of record JAOQGN010195675.1, on the reverse strand, counting down.
TTAAATTTAAATCTCAAGGCTCTGAGACAAAATATTGCTTTGGATGAATAAATGAAGTAGAATTCAGGACGGAGATATACCCGCACAAAATAGGGCTTCTCCATAGCAAAGAAAGAATGCTAACCACCCGATGTCATAAAAAATAACAAACAGAAATTTTCTTTGTGACTGGTCACTGTGCATTGGCGCGATAGCAATTAGGTTGTGCAAATATAGTAATAAAAGAAATAATAAATAAAAGTAGACAATGTTATGCTGGTTTTCATGAAGTTAGATGAAATGGAAATAGATATATGATAGAGAAATATTTGTTTATTTCCATAAAGCAGATGATTTTGGCCCGATTTTGGTGTATTGGCACATTTGCTTTGCAGCAAGTATATAGGGAAATATTTGAAAACCCACAACACGACAGTTGTATACAATCCTACGAGGACGCCTAGTGGGAAAGGGCACTCTCTCGTTTCCTATGCCAACTCACCAGCAATGAGAGCCCTGAAATAGGCTAAGCACAGATCACATTTGTGCAGCGGTGCTGCAGTACATGGTGACATTTGCCATTTTATACATGTACCATTTTTTCACGTCTATTGTGTTAACATGTGAGTTTATGCATGTACACTTTTCAGTTATTATAACCTTTTATTTTATTTTGTTTACGATCTACTGTCAGCAGAATTTTTTTTTTTCCAGATTCCGTCTGATTTTAACTGTATTTTTAGTTTATAACATAGGAAATATAGCATGTTTCAAGTACAAGGATGTCTTAGTTTATTTCTGGTATGTGTGAAATAAAGATTTCAGCCAGCAGGCTATATTTTGTGCTGATGGCTGAATAAACAATGCTGTCTTCATGCATATGTGCATTAATGCTGCCAATTAAAATTTTTAATGTGATATTGATGTTCAAGATACACTCCGTAACGATTCTGTGTCATTGACCCAATAGGTAGGAATTGATGCATCATGTAAATTAGGCATTGGGGACCATTGAACAACCCATAATGCCGATTTGAGAGGTAGGTGGTTTCAGCGGTAGGGTAGGTAGTTTAGTGGGTAAATCAGGGTATGTGGTAGGGTAGGTCTTTTCTGCCAATCCGGCCTATGATAGGTCAATACATTACATCTATAGGCCTAGCCCTATTATAGGTATACTACATTTACAATCTATAGCCCACACAAATGACAACTGTCATCGGCCTACGTAAATATTGACTTTTATTGGCAATTTACAAATATTTAATGGTTCTCAAGACAAATTACTATTGAAGATAGTCAATACTATGATCATTGATATCTAATTCGAATTTAGACTTAATTTGAATTTCACATCTGCTAGCATGCTACTGTCTAGTAGGCCTATTAATAATTATAAATATTTACTAGGCTAAATCTTATTAAGACCATTACATTAATATGGTGTATGATCCCACAACGGGAGGCGAGCGAAGCGAGCTGTTAGTCGTTTTTAAGACAACACATGCAAATACAACTAAACACAAACCTATGCTATTGTACTCAAAAACGGGAGGCGCTCAATCTGAGCCTACCAGCAGTAAGATTTAGATTTGCTAAGGTGCAA
>JAOQGN010195564.1:0-10897 GCA_027564295.1 Himantozoum antarcticum | reverse complement strand
TCCTATTTCTCTAAGGCTACAATGTCCTTACACCTAGTGCAGATAGGGCCTATAATGTCCAAACATATACTACTTACATGTATTGTATCATTAATTTTATTGAGCGAATTAGTAGGAACAATTTGACCAAGCAAAGGGTCACGATGAGATCTCATAATGGGTATAGAAATTGATAAATTGGTGTTTTTGGATTAGTAAATTTACTATAATTATCTATATATATGTTACGTATATTATGATTCATGAGTTACTGTGCTATGTCTTGTTATTAATTAGTGTCCATTATTGCCATGAATCACTGTTTGTATTGTGGACTCCCTAATACCTGTAGAGTATTTATGGCCATAACAGTGAAAAGAGAAGTAACTAACAACATTATCTTGGCATCGCTTGTGGGAACAAAAATTAAAAGTTTGTTTAGTTTAAATTCGGCGTAAGCAAGACAATTTTTAATGATAATAGTAACGAAATGTAAAGATTGGCAATATTGGAATATCAGTAAAATTTTGTAGTGAAAAAGATTATTAGACGAAAATACAACCAGATAAAAATAGTAAGGCTGGATATTTTCCTTTCACTGCTTACCACCTAGCCCTATTTCAGGGCCCTCAGCATTGCAGGGGTGTATACAACTCCGTCCCTTTTCCTTGTATACACACATGCAATGCTGGGCTGACCCTGAAATAGGGTTAGCTCACCACCCACTGCAATCTATAGAGTTTTTTGCATCCCAACAGACAAGCGCATAGCCTATCCGAACTAACAATAGGGTAGATTATGACAGACATAGTGTGATCTAGGAGCCAACAAGTCATACTAGAACATCTTTTACGCCAATTGTCATTATACTTTCATGTTCTCAACAATTCATCGACATGCATAATATAATCTATCCATTTAGGCTTGCAGCATATGATTATGCTGCAATTATTGTTTTTCCCAGTATTCTTTATTCCTATTTCGCAAACACGAATGCGCTCCAACTTCTTGAGGACCACTAACGTTTTGCCGCCAAACTTTGGCGGTAGGTATGGGGTGGTCTTCTCCAATAGTTGGAATTTGCTTTTGGGTTGGGGGCGCAGACTTCCTGTGTTGTCCCCAAAAATAAAAATTTATGTACTCTATGTCTCCGAAAACCGTTTAACCTAGAGCCACTAGACTTTTGAAGTGGCTAGTCTCCATCGAAATATCAAATTTTTTGTTCGGGTTGTGGCCGCACAATTTCTACAACGCCCCAAAACTTTTCAAAGACTAAAACTTCGAAGAATTCATCACGTGCGTGCTGTAATAGGTTTTGAAGGATCCTAATCGTGGATGAGCTACAAAATTCATCTCAATACTTTGATCTTAGACGGACCTTGAGCATAAAATTTGTCGGGTTCATACGAAAACGCGTCCAACTAGGTTTTGGAGGGTTTCCATCGTGGTCGAGCTGTCGATATTAGTACCAAGGTTATATTATGACATTAGAATGACCTTGAGCATAAACTTTGTCTCATTTGATTGAAACTGGTGCTAGTATGTTTTCAATGGCGCTGATTAAGGTTGTGATAAGTAACTACACTGATCTCGAATTCGTGCAACAGTGATTTCGAGCCTTGAAATGTATTATGGATGATTTTTACGTGTTGCATAGGTTATTTTAGTTAGTTGATTGTGAATGATGCCATGCAAGCCATGTGTTTTCCTGGAACACTGCCCTTCGTTTAAAATTTTTTCAACATAACTTGTGGCTGATAGCAATTAATTGTTATATAATCTCCAATGCTTCCTTATTTCAGCAAAATGCACCTCATGTAACCCTATTTCAGGATCATCATTGCAGGTAGGTTGGCATGAAAATATATAGAGTCCATCTACTACTTTTCATGCCGACCCACCCACAATTAGGGCCCTGAAATAGGGTTACACCTCATGCACCTTATTGCAACGCTACGAATGCTAGAGCTTGAAATACCCTATATTGTAGGTAATTGACTCACAGAGTGCAGGGCTGCAGACTATTGTGCACATAATACTATTAGTAATAATTATCTTGAAGTAATTTTATCTAAACTTGATTATACTGAAATGTCAAACACAATTTGGTTCAAGTGTGATGATATTTACATACACTGCCATATAAACTTGACAAATTTGTCATCAAAGTTTTTCTTCGATTTCATTGTTGTTTGGTTTGGCAGGCATTGGATAAGCCAGGTGCATTCAGTGATATTATACATGTAGTTGGAGTGGAAGGTGGTGTGGTAGCAGTAAGATATCAAAGGTTGCCATTTGGTGATGTTTGTAATCAGTCAGTAAGTCAGTAGTGAGTACATTGCTATATATAGATGAAAGGCAAATATTAATAATATTAAATTAGTATTCAACTGTCTTCATGTCCATATGCATTACTGTCTCTGCAATAACAAATCAACCCTAAATTTATTTAACCATTCAATGGTGGAGAAGCATGGCATCCTTCAACTTGTCAACGGGAGATGCCACATACCAGAGATAGTTCTAGTGTATAGTTATACTTGCCGAGAATGCTGCGATACCGGTTACTGTAAGTCACTGTTCAGTGAGTGTGAGGGTCTCTCCCTGCATATTACTACAGAACGGTACTATATTGACAAGAATGGTTATGATATTATCACAGACAATTTTATAATTTATTTTATCTAAAACACATTAAGTCTATTATTCTGTGAAAAAAAATTGCAAATAACTAAATTTCCGAGTCAAACTATTTGAAACAATAAAATAGTAACAAAAAATTGTTTAAATGTTACTCTCAGTTCAGTCTATATCATCAGTATCATATAAGCTGTATATGTACATAATTTGTAAGGTAGCAGCTTGGAAAAATCTTGTTAGCACAAGCTGTGTGTGGTAGGACCAAGCCCAGCTGACAGGTAACAAGCTATTAGAGTCAGACCTGCTGTCCTGTACGAAGAAGGGCTGACACACCATATGAGTCAGCATCAGTATCACCAGAGTCTGGTAGACAAGTTTCCACTCCCATAGCCAGCTCCATACATCACACCCCTATCAAAACAATCATAATTGTCCAACAACATTAATAGCTGATTGAGATTACATTGTATTATTGATATATTTTCGATTAATCTTTGAATACTACTCTATACATTTAATGTAATTGCAACATCCAGATAATCATGTCCACCCATTTATTCACAAATAGATAATACAAAACACAAAGATCCTTGAATATAGGTATTAAATGATCTTTGGTAATAAGAAAATAGATATAAAATAGAACAAATTAAAATTAATTCACAGCAGTAATTCACAGTAGTGTCACAGTGCTCAAAGTCTACAGGCTCATACAGACTCGAAAAGCCTGTATGAACTCCCAAAGACAGACACTTTGACCCCTTGCAATAGAGCCATTAACAAAACTCATGCACTTTGACCACTAAACCACTAAACCACTTTGACCACTGGAGTCTGTAATTCTTACAGACTGCAAAAGGGCCTGTAACAATTTCCAAAGACAGACAAATCTTTTATTTTCATACATCAATTTTGATAAAAGTTGGCAATAGAGCCAGTAAGAGGACTTCTACGATTTGACCACTGCTGCCACAATTTGCATTCCTAAATTATTTTCCAAACTAGCATTCGCCTATAGATATACCTTACTTTAAGCTGAGTTTAGATCAGGCCGAAAAATCGGCTGAAATTTGATTGGCTGAAATGTCGGGCCAGTGTAAAGGGCAAATCGTTGACAGGGCAAGACGAATTCCATGTCAGAACCGAGACGTTTTCAATCCAACAGTGTCGGGTTGGTCCGAAAAATCGGCCAGTCTTTTGTATCAAGTGGACGCAATCTGTCCAATAGCATTGGCAATACCAATTATTTTTCTGGAAACATGTGACTATATCATTCGCTATGCGTCCCATGCCTGCACATTAGGTGTTAGGTCAGTTTCCAGTTTCGGTTCATCCAAGTATGGAAAATGTGTTGGTTAGCTGAAATATTTATCGTTTTTAACTATTATAAATAAATTGAAGCACTTCATTGCTACATATGATATGTAGTAAGAATCTACAGTAAGCTCTGTAATTATATTTGTTTTGCTTCATGCTTTTGCATGTACCTAATAGATAGAGATGACCATTTTCAATTATGTCAAATGGCCATTTCTACATAGAAAACGTACCGACTTTTTGGCCCAATGTAAATAGACAGATTGGCAGTCATTTGTCCCCGACTACGACTCAAAAAAGACAAAATACTTTGACTGAGACTGCGTCGGCTAGTGTTGGCACTGAGACCGTGTCGGCTAGTGTTGGCACTGAGACTGCGTTGGCCAGTGTTGACACTGAGGCCGTGTTGGCACTGAGACTGTGTCGGCCAGTGTTGGCACTGAGACTGTGTCGGCTAGTGTTGGCACTGAGACCGTGTCGGCCAGTGTTGGCACTGAGACTGTGTCGGCCAGTGTTGGTCTAAACCTCATTAATATATATTTGAATTGTATTTAAATGACAATTCCGATATAATGTACCTCTGTATCAGTGGCATCGAGCAGGTCTAGTCTGCACTCAGTATTCTTGTAGGATGCGTAGAAGTAGATGAACAAACCCCGTAGTAAGATGAAGAACAATGTGACTGGGTTGATAATGTTACACCACATTTTATAGGTGACTGAAATAAAAAAGAATAGAGTAATAGGTACGAAATACAAACGTCTCAAGATATCCTTGAAACGAAACAATGTGTGGCGCGGTGACCATTTTATATGATGTTGCGCATTCCTGAATTAAGTTGAGTGAAAATACTATGTCAAATTTTATTGGTTCTGACTTTTAATAAAATATGAGCAAGTCAAATTTGGGCTGACTGCCACAAAATAATGTGACGTCAAATGATTTGCCATTAACCATGTTAGTAAATGCAATTCCTTAGTATTGGATAGCGTTGCTTTGTCCAGCTTTTAGACCGCCATTTATTGGAAAAACAAAAATAACAATGTACAAACAAACACACACGAGGCTATATCAACAGCATACAGTTGCAAGCATACAGTTATTTTAAATAATTATGTAAATATTGCTTTACGATGGATAGCAAAGTATAATCAATTGCATAGATATGACAGATCTTAACGAGGAGGGCAAGGGCAGCTTTAGGCAATGGAAGATTGTTAGTTTGCATGCCAGAAGTCTTTGAGCACTAGCCCCATTCAGTACAGACTTGACACAAGTTAAATCTTACAACACACTATGAAAAGCAATGGAAAGTAACTCTCTATCTGACATTTGCACGTTCTCTTGCCATCCCACATTTTACCACAAACACAAATTCCCACAGCCAGCAAGACTAATGCGGTTTTACCGTCATATTTCAAAACACATCATTGAACTATATTGTTACAGTCAAACTATACTAATCCTCCGGCATACAAGCCGAATATATTTTCAATGATATAGTTTTCAGTAAAAAAATCAATGATATTGATCGGATTACTGGACATGACATATTGCTACATGATCTGCTGCCGGAAAACAGCACTTTGCGAGGCCCTTCCTGCAGCAGTTGTAACTGGAAATAACAATAAGCTTGATATGTGACCTGTATTCAATATTGTCATAACAAATTCAAACCAATATCAGCGACATCGGAAATTAAATAAAATGAAGTTATATGAAAAACAAATTACACGAAAGCGTACAAAATGTGTATCAGAAAACTAAGTGTCTGATTTTTTCTAGTTGATGCCAATGAAGCAGCGTTGCATGAGTGTACGTCTACTCGAATTTCTAAGAAAATTACTAGAGGGTGCTGGGCACCTGTTAAATTAAATTGAGTTAATGGCAAGGCATTCACAACATATATACTATGTAACAGCTTGTCTAATGAGTAGTAAATGATAGCGTATGTTGCAATAGAATTAAGCATTATTAGCATTTGGTTACCAATAGCAATAGCAAAATGATTTACGTGTGCTTTGTGGTAAAGTGAGATCATTAAAAACTCGTGACATTACACTATGAAGTAGCACTTGCTTCTAATTACATTAATTTAAAATGGGAGGCAAAATTGTCTTAATTATTACATGCCAAAAACCAACTTGAAAATCAAATTAAATCCAGTCTGAAATCGTTGCGATCAGGTATCTGGTATCAAAATTGCCAGGGTAGTTGCTAGTAATTACAGAAAGATCGAATCTGCTTCACAAACACATTCAAATACTAACCTAAAATAACCTAATCTGAACTCTTTTACTATGCCATTTTTTATGATTGGCCACAATTATTCAGAATAATTAATAAATATATACAAGTACAATGTAGTTAATTTTCATATTGTGTGAAAACGATTAATCTTAGACACTTTTAACTTGCACCATTGGATTCTCTGAAGGATTCTGCACCAGAAACATATATTCAACACCAACCTACGACCTCTGGGTGGAACAGTAAGTACCAAACAGCCGGACTGTCCCCAAATCACAGCTGATATAGGTATCTAAGGAAAACGAATTTTGATCATGACCCTTGCTGAGTTCCAACACTAATTATATATTGGTGTGTAGCTAAAGTCGTCTCAAATTGAATGTAAAAAAATTAGCCCTCTAGCTCTGTTCTAATTAAAGATATGATGATTTTCATATGGGTCGGGTCTCAAAATAAAGAAAAAACCGGAGCTACAACATTTTTTTTATTTGACTCAGTGAAACCTTTATCTCTAAATTCCATATTATTATGGATTACTATATCTCAACGGATAGATCTATTTGTCCTCTCTTAGGAAATCTTAACTCTATGGCGATAGCTTGATTTCTATTGAAGATAATGGATTTTTTAAGGAACGCCTATCCTCAAACCGGGGATCGGCGTCCCCAAACCGTCTATTCCCAAACCGCCTATGCCCAAACCGCCTATCCCCTATATCTGGTGACAACGTCTCTTCGTAGGATTTACTACACTTTACTTCCGGTCACACCGGTACTTCGGAGGAGATGAGTTGAATATATTTTAATATTATTTAGTAAGAGCATAATATTTCCCTCTCTCTAATAGATGTGCAAGACAATTGAGGACCTTTGAAAATACGATTAAAGGTAAATAATAGAATTAAACTAATATAAATTTTGCGCTTTCAATTATTAAACATAATGAACTTTATTTAATATAATAATTTGACTCCATCAAGTATTCGCTTCAATCATTAGTATTTAAGCACATAAATAAAGACAATTTGATATTGATAATGATAACTTTACTATCGAAATGTGAAGTATATAAGCCACTAAATTATATATGTATGAATTTTACTAAAATAACTGGATACCATTTTTTAAATGCTAACATTCAAATTGATCAAACTTTAATGAATTGGGGAAATTGCTTGAGCAGTATGCTGATAATTTAGAATATTACAATGCCCGATTGCGATTAAATTCCGATTATACAGTATTATAAAATAGTCTTATATGGTACCTGCATGAAATAACGTTAGCTATTTTTTCTACAGATGCATAATTATTTTGAAACCGCATTAGATACGGCATTATTTCCTGCATTAATTACTGCCTTACTTACTACATTACTCACTACATCACTTACATATACGGTATATCACTTACTACATTACTCACTACATCACTTATATATACGGTGTATCACTTACTACATTACTCACTACATCACTTATATATACGGTGTATCACTTACTATATTACTCACTACATCACTTATATATATACAGTATATCACTTACTATATTACTCACTGCATCACTTATATATACGGTATATCACTTACTATATTACTCACTGCATCACTTATATATACGGTATATCACTTACTGCATTACTCATTACATCACATATATATACGGTGTATCACTTACTGCATTACTCACTACATCACTTACATATATACGGTATATCACGTACTGCATTACTCACTACATCACTTATATATACGGTGTATCACTTACTGCATTACTCACTACATCACTTATATATACGGTGTATCACTTACTGCATTACTCATTACATCACTTATATATACGGTGTATCACTTACTGCATTACTCACTACATCACTTACATATACGGTGTATCACTTACTGCATTACTCACTACATCACTTAAATATATACGGTATATCACTTACTACATTACTCACTACATCACTTATATATACGGTGTATCACTTACTGCATTACTCACTACATCAGTTATATACACGGTATATCACGTACTGCATTACTCACTACATCACTTATATATACACGGTATATCACGTACTGCATTACTCACTACATCACTTATATATATACAGTATATCACTTACTACATTACTCACTACATCACATACTGCATCACCCATTATTTTGTAGAATCAGGCTCTATTGAGAGACAATACAAATATACTTGCAGTTGTAGCACAAATAAAATAACGGAAACATACCGGAGAAGTTATAAATGCAGGACCATAACAAATTTGCCAAGTTAGATTCCATGAATTCATCTCTACAATAGAAAATTATGGACTGTGTCTCATTTCTGTAAACAATAACGGTGGCAGGGTCACTCAGTGACTAGATCTCTTACTCATGACCCACAAGCTCCTGCATTCGAATCTCAGCCAGTACATCCTGTTGCAAAGGTGAGCTCTTCATCACACACCCAGCTTCTGCTGCTCATACAAGCTTCAAGCTCAAGAGGGAGAGCAAGCATAGCAGTAAAAATAAAAAATCACAGTGTAAAACAGTAAGTGAGAGAGATCATTACTTTGGAGAGGGGTAGAATGTTACAACAAGTATGTCTTCAGCTTCACAGAATCATTACAGGCCACACTAGGTCCTCTGGGGGTGGTCTAGGCAGATTCCTGCAGTTGTCTGGTAGGTGGTGGCGATGAAGATTACAGCTGCAGTGCAACATCTGAAGAAATGAAGGCATTCTTAAATCTTAAATCAACTTATGCAAAGGTTGTTAACTCTCCAGTTAACAACCATTAAACTGTCATATTGCATAATTCGTATACCCCATTTTATCGACATTTTTCACCAATTTTTGCAATTGTATCGAAATATTAATTATTGAGTATCAGGGCTGGGTCGCATTACTAATTTAATGCGATAATGACTTGCATTAGTCATTAAATTACTAATGACTAATTTAATGACTAATGACTTTCGTTAACGGGCATCAAATTAATGTCCTCATTTATGCAATATTTATATTCTTAGCAATGACCAATTTAATGATAATGAAGATATTCGTTGGACAGTAATGACTAATTTAATGACCACCTGAATTAACTAATTGAACCCAACCCTGTTAATTATTTACTTCTTACTGAACTTCATTTGCAGAATATTACAAACTGCTTTTATTACAATGGACAAAGTTCAATTGAATAATTTATCAACAGTTTGTACCCCACAGTGGGGAAACATATACAGCTATTTGCCTTAATTTATAGTCCAACAAACTTATAAATTAAAATCTAACATAGATAGCGTTGTTAACCTGTTGGAAGTTGGCAGAGATTTGACATATGCCTCAACTTGTGTACAGTAAGTCATCTCATGTATAGTCAAATACAGCATAACATTGCTTGCCAGCAAGAGTAAAGAGGCATCCATAACATTACCTAAAAATAATACATGACCAACAATAATGCAATCATGATAGGGTACGGCTGGGTCATTGTATGTGATCAGATTCCGCCCACTTTCGGTATCAAATTGAGATGAAAACGTATATAAAGTTGAATTAGGCCCGCATACTTTTGGCATTTAATTACTGTGGATTATATAAGAGTTGAGATTATATAGGCCTATATAGGAGAGGTTGACAATTACACTTTTGAGGTAGAGTTTCCCATCATGGTTATACTATTGTTGATAGGACTATGATCTCATGACCTATATTTCAACTATTCTTTATATCAGAAATTTGATCTGCAGACTGCCAAAAGCTATCAACATAAATATCTGATTGAGAATATGTCCCACGAATAGCGGAATGTACACACAATGTAGAACAAAATGTAACTTGAGATGCAGACCTATGTAAGAGCAGTGTACCTTAGATTAACTTTTGCAATCTGACATAGAGACCTGTGAGTACATAGACATAGAGACCTGTGAGTACATAGACATAGAGACCTGTGAGTACATAACTGTTATATGAAACTAGGTACCAAACTGAGATGGATCAAGCAAGATAAATGAGCAGTAAAGTTAGAGTAGAGAAATAAAGCTGACATTATGATATGAGTTATGTATTTGCCCAAGCAGCAACACTATGAAATTGTTGCTGTAAGACAAGGTCGATCAATCACAGGTCTAAATGACAGAGTGATATAGAGAGCAACTCTGATCGTGAAGCAATGACACAAGTTGCAAAGATCTGTAAAGAAGTGGATTTCGAGTTCGACGTTCGAGTCTCACTTCAAGTTTTGACCCTGTAAATTTTATTCTCCTTGCAAATCGAAATAATCATAATATTACGCAATGTGTAGCGGGTTTTCCTTGATGGGCTATGCTATTGGATTATCCGTTAAAACAATATACCTGGGGAGTGCAAATATCATTATTATAACACTGTCAGGTTGCTCTCAAGAATAAGGCGGAGCACTAATCAAGGAAGCAGCTGTCAATACCATACCTTAATAAGTTTAATTTCGATTAAATCCAGGTCTCTAGCAACTGAGGAACGACTATTAAACAGCTATTAATACGTTTCACATCGAATGACTCATCCATTGACCAAAGATGCGCTATATCAGTACGGATCAGCAGGAGGGGACTACCATGAATAAAAATTTCATTGCAAACTTTTTCATATGCCTAGTCGGTCCCTTAAGCCAAGCTTTGGTGCAATAGATTGACAGTTCTTCAAGACATTAGGTCTACAACGTATTTATTG
>JAOQGN010195453.1:0-10898 GCA_027564295.1 Himantozoum antarcticum | reverse complement strand
TTTTATTTTAGTATAGTTTTAGTTTTCTTTTCTTTTTCATTGAGTACATTAATAAAATATATAATTTGACAACAATTATAATATTATTAAAATTAATTGATCAAGTGTTTAGTTGTTTTAAAATGTCGATGGCAATGCGCAGAGGCTAGATACCGCGTGAGCAAACTTCCATCTAACAAGAGGCTCTTACGTGACACCAAGTTACCCAGGCCCACCTAACGCCACTATCCAACTGGGGGGCAGATAACTCCAAATTGCAGTGGGCGGGATTGCCCAGGCTAGGGATTTCTGCATGGCATTTGTTGATTTTGCTGATTTAGTCTGCATTGGCAAGATTCATTTTTTATACAGTTGTATGCTGCTATCAGTTTCCACTTCTGAAATTTATGAAATCTAGATAGAACGCAGTTGGTTCGTATTGACTGCGTTTTAGATAGAAGTTTAGATACGACCAGAGTTATTATATTGTATTTCCTAAGTGTAATATGAATTGTGATCAAGTCAGGTCTCCCACTGGACTAGTAAGTCAGCACTGAGCTGGTCATTGCAGCTTCTTGTTCTGTCAATGCCATTGTTTCCTTTTGACGTTAGATTGATTTGCTAGTGGACAAGTTACCTGGCCATGCCATCCGTAGTGGTTTTACTGGGTTGCCTTTGCTACTATAACATGTACACTCCAGGGCTCGGGCGAAGTCAGATTTCAATTCTAAAGACAAGTCAAAATTAATCCGAGGGCTAAGGGCTAGGGGCTAAAGACTAGTCGGAGTGCCAAGTCATGAGGACTAGGCAAAAACCAGTTAGGTTTTACTTCTAATGAAGGTAATTTTATTCAATTGTAATGGCTAATGTCTCATGGGGTTGGTAGTTCGTATAGCCTATAGCCTATCCTTCATGTATTTATACTATACAAGTTTCACTTCCTAAAAAGTTACTAAAGGGAAGCAATCATTGATTTACTAATTTCCATTCAACATTTAGCTGTTGACTAGCTTTCTGCTATGTGCCTATGTGGCATGTGGTAGTGAGATTATCCTTTGCTGAAATGTGTATCCCACTTCCGATCAACTATGCTTTCTTTATTTATCTTCTCACATTGTGAATGAAAGTGTTATGCAATTGTGTATCGTTAATGGGCCTTCAGTTTTAGTTTGATTTTATCTTTTGCGTATATTCGTAGTTTGTTTCCATGGATGCTGTTATGCATGTTTAAATATGCATAGATTTATTGTTAGCACTTAACTGTTATATTGGTTACTCTTCTGGCAACACCACAACGGGTTTGGCTAGGGCTGAAGGCTAGAGGTTGTGAAGTAATAGCTTAGTTGTAGAATAATTCTGTCTCTGTAGACTGGAATTGGAGACAGTTTGATGTAAGTACATCTTGTAGAAGTTATTTCTATTTACATCACTAAGTAATTTGATAATATTTTACAATCATATATAGCCTATGGTATAATAGCCTATAGATAAGTTAGCATATTTCCATGTACACTGACCGGTAGTGGAGTATTAATTGATAGACGATAGTTAGAAGTTACTAGTCGTGTTATCAACAGCAGTTTGGGAATGGTTCTCCTATGCAGTGACATTTTTAGTCTAGTATCGTTTGGCATCATGCCATTCATTCAGTTTAGTTGATTGTAACTCTGAGTTGAAACAGGAAACATTTCAGGCTCACTAATTCAAATATCATTTGCAGATTCTCAATTATACAGGATACTTCAGTATATATAATGTATATTGCAATTTACACGCATATATATGGTTCTATTCTATTTGATAACAAGTTGTTTACGGATTCACTGAATTAGCTACCTTCCATTCATCCATCAACGTTTGAGCACCCCTGCAATCTTTGTATATATTTATGTTGTGCATGGTGTATAATTGATGTGTATGATGTGTATCAATATTCTGCAGATGGCTACCCGATGATAGAGTTACAATGAGTGCTGCAGCCTCCCCTGGTTACATTTCGGCAGCCAATCATGCTGCCTATACTGGCAGTGCATCATCATCTGCTAGTGGAATACAAAGTAGTCGTACTGCAGCAACTAGACTTGATGATGCCATCAACCAGCTAAGAAGCCTCAAACAAAATGGTAAGATTACTCAAGGTCATAATCTTTATGTATTCCACTAATTTATGTGAGAGTGTTTAATTAGGTTTTTTTTAATATGCTTAATTTCAGTTTTACTAATAAAATCAGTACTTTGACCATTTATATTCTTACAGTCAAACATGTTATGTATTGTAATTATGCTGATGATGTTGGCTTTGATAACAAAACTAATAATGGAGCTACAGTCCTATTTCCATTATTGTTACATCAAGCTGACAGTCTCAACTGCATGTTTATACGTATGATGTAAAAATATCTGTTGTTGATATGTCTGGATATTTTGGACTATTTTATGGATACATTTCAATAGTATTTTATAAAGCATGGGCCTAGCTGCTATCACAATCTTAGTCTATATTTATATATTAGATCTGCGTTTGCTTGACTCTGTGCAAAACCTTTGAAAATTGGTATTCTATTAATTTTCCTAAATGCGCCAATATTTTTTTCTTTATGGCAGCATAATTTATTGGTTTGTCAACTCCATGTATAATTGCCGACTTTATGAGCATTGCATTAGGAACGCAGTCTCAAAAATTTCTGTGTTTGTCGAATAATAATATCAAGTTTTCGAAGCGAATATTTGTAACTCAATGTATTCTTAACCTTTTGATTCCATTGCAAAAGCTGCAAAAGTATCAATTACGTCTGATTGATTACTCATAATGAAGCCAGTTGATTTAAATCATTATGGACATAGGCACTCATAGAAAGTTACAAAATACAATGTATGTACTGTGTAACTCACAATAACTCCACAACAACTGGATCAGATTGCTATAATAGTGATCGCAGTTGGTTGTATGTGCTAAATTGTTGTGTTGTAGCTACAACTCAATTCGGTTTTAAAACAACTTCAGTTGCAGGATACATACGTGAGTAGTAGTGCAATCCCTAATTATTTATTATATATTTATTTATTTACGGTGGAAATGGAAACTGTAGGAGTGTGAGGATTTGATCCATGACAATATGGATATTTGCCAGTCCTGAGATGGTGGTGTTTGAATGAGCTTCTTCTCTGATCGTTACCATCTCTATGACGCATGACCATAATTATTATTATTTTAGGGTCATTTTACTCTCCTATAATCTTATACTCTCCTATTATAGGAGAGTAAAAGCTGTCACATCTTTGGATAGTAACTTGAGCGTTGAATAACATAACATAATGTTTTATATTAATAAAATATACAATAATACAACTGCGTGCAACTTGTTTGATCTTAAATTTTCAGGTGGTACAAAGTTGTACCAAACACATGTGTCTACTCCTCTTCGAGGACCTGTTCTGTCCCCTCGAAGTATTGCATCTATGAACCATGATCCGTCATCACCTGGTGGTAGCGGCATGCACCATGTAACCCATCGGTATCCAGGAGCTGGCACACAAGCTATGTCATGTAGGACTGTCACAACCTCTTCACCTGGCACTACTAGTGGCAGCGTGATGAAAACAGGGCCCATGCCTGCCAGGAAACCAGCCATTCCACCTCAATGTGAGTATAAACTAGTCAGCTAATCCATACCATATCAGATGTTGGCGCAGCAAGTTCTTTTGATCTGGTAGAAAGTAGTCAGTTTTGGGTTGGAGTGGTTTGTAGGTAGGTTTGTATGCAGTTTAGTAGGTAGTTTTATGGGTAGTTTTGCATATAAGTTGGTAGGTAGGTTTGTAGGAAGTTTTGATGGTAGGTTTGTAGGCAGGTTTGTGGGCAGGTTTGTAGGCAGGTCTGTAGACAGGTTTGTAGACATGTTTGTAGACAGGTTTGTAGACAGGTTTGTAGGCAGGTTTATAGGCAGGTTTATAGGCAGGTTTGTAGGTATGTTTGTAGGCAGGTTTGTAGGCAGGTTTGTAGGTAGGTTTGTAGGTAGGTTTGTAGGTTGGTTTGTAGGTAGGTTTGTAGTCAGATTTGTAGGTAGGTTTGTAGAGAGGTGGTTTATACTACTGGAATGAATGAACACAAAGTGCTTATGCGTGCCTGTACTTTACCCATTTCATCTCCAGTACAGTTTGTTTGTTTAGTCACTCCCGTTCTGGTTAGACTCCAGGGAGATGGCTGGGTGTTGCCTCAGGCAGATGTTCATGGTTTAAGGTCCAATGACAGTGACATATTATGACGCCTTTTGTGTAACAAGGCACTGTTTTAAATTGTAACATGAGGCCCTTGGCCACTTTATGTGTGTCAGTCTGTAGTCATAGCTTGTGTGCTCTTGAGGTGTCTTGTTGATACACGTTTGTTTCGGAGATGCAAGTTAATTGCATTTACTCACATTTTACAAATTGGCATTACAATAGCCTCTTCAGCTCAAGTTTCTACTTTGCTTAGTCACATGGCTGCAATTAGGATTTGTGCAACCTTGTATGTTATTATGATGACTATGTCAAGGTTACACCGCATGCATGGGGTTCCCCATTCTCCCACCTTTGTGTAAGCTTATCTGTATTTGTAGCTTTTTGAGCCTCTCGGATTGCAAAGACATTCTTTCCTATTTACGGTTTTCACATGTAGGGTAGCATTCAGAGAAAAAAATAGAAGAATTTTCAGATTTCTGATTTGCATGCCGGAGAATTTTTTACAATCCAATTGAACACCAAGTTGGTCACAAATTTGATGTAATCTGTGGCTCTATTGATGAATGGACGTAATATTTTGCATATTTTGCATAACCTCTACAGACAATAAATACGGTTGATTAAATTACCTTCCTTCGCATTGTATAGAATTGGCCAAGTAACCTCCTATTTTATGTTGCTCATCAATGCACTCACTATCAATGCACTACCATTGCCATAGAATTGGAGAAAATCTCTTAACTATTAGAGAATTGGATGAAATATCAGAGAAAATGTGTCATGTTTGTAGCCACCATAAAGTAGCAACTCTGTAATTTGTCTTCCTATCTCATTATAGTGCCTCCACTTGTGTGTGGCTGATGCAGTAATTCAATATCCAATCTTTTGGTGCACGTTAGTTTGCTAATATTACATCACCATCTGCTGAAATGGTTTTACTCCATATATCATCACTTAGCAACATTGAATATCTCAATACACCGTCTTGTTCAGACTTCAAAGTTTGTCGTAACATTTGTAAATATTTCGATTGACTGGTATCTGCGTCTTCAGCTAATGGACATGTACTATGGCTACCGATGACATGGCTGTAGTATTGTTATGGTTTCAACATTTCAAAAAACTAGAATTGGCGTTAGATTCTCTACAGCTATAGCAATTGAATGTGACATTACCGGTGGTGATGGCCGACAGCTGAGTAGATTATAGTCACTGGCATGTTTATTCCGCATTGTAGAGTTCTGTATTATGTATTTGTAAATGATAAAGGGGTGGTTTGCAGGAATACCACAAATTGTCCATAAATTCGCGGATTGAAGTCTCACTTGGAGACAAACCGGAGGTTTTCGTCCTGTGAAAAGTTGGCCCATCAAGCCAATAATACAATCCAGTATACTGGAACATTTCCCCTTGACTACAGTGTAGCTATGCTATTGGATATGACTGGAGAGCAAATACTATTATTATTGGTGGTATAGGCCTACTCAACCATTCATGATCATTGACAGTAATATTGGGACTAGAGGTGGTCAAAAATCGGATCGGAATCGACAAATCGATTCTTTTTTAGAATCGATTCAATTATTTTTTTAGAATCGAATAATCAATTTTTGCCATATATACTTGTATACTGAATTTTATGCAAAGTAATGATCAAAAATCATATTTATGCAGTGACGGACGTGGAATGATTCTTTGAAACTCAGAATATTAGTAATATTTATCCTTGGTTGTTGTTCTGTTCATCTGTTAGGAATTACTTCCTTATGTTTCGAGTTTTTTAAGTTGAATAAATAGAAGGCAATAAAGAATCGTAATCACATGCTTTTTGAGAAAATTTAATCAGAATGGTTTCAGTGAGAATCGTCCAGCTCTAATTGGGACAGCAAAACTGTGACAGCACTGGAGTCTGGAATACAAACTGTGACAGCACTTGAGTCTGGAATACAAACTGTGACAGCACTGGAGTCTGGAATACAAACTGTGACAGCACTGGAGTCTGGAATACAAACTCTTCTCCTGGAAAATGTCAGACCATATTGGAAAACCTATCAAGTTGTTTCAAAATTCATTGCTTAACTATCACAAATAATTGGTGCAATCCATAAGGGATTTGTGGGACAAATCTGATATGGATTGGTCAATGCAAATCATGTGGTAGTCAATGTGATGTAAATTGAGTTGCTGTGATCATAAAGCTATGTATTTTACTTGACTATCAACTAGCAACTCGTTATAATAAAATTGTGCATGTAAAGAAGAACTAGTTGCATTTAAATTTTGTATTTTTGAATGGCTATTAGGCGTCTGCCGTCTAATTCCTAGTTCGGTCCAATTCCTAGATTTTTGTGTAGTTCTAGAAAATTGCCACCATATTCGGGTGTAAAAGTCTCAAAATTGTTAAGATAAAATTGTCTACTTGATTGAAGATAGATTCACTGACAATTTGATTTACATAGTTTCAATACTATGTAAATCAAATTATTTATTCAGATTCCATATTGTACCAGTGCTTTTAGTTCTAATCAGAAACTTGCAAGTTACGGAGGTTGTAAATGTTATGGTAGGCCTACTGCGCTATTTGTCCCGACTGACTGTTTGATCACAGGATTATATTACTGGTTGTCTATAATGTTATAGTACGCAGGCAGAGTGGCCCAGCCTCGCCCAGCACTGGCAAGTCATCACCGGCAGTGTCTACACGCTCTTCCAGCACCAGCAGCTATGGAGAGTCACATGCCAAGTCGCACCCTGCTACTGTGGTCTTTGACTCACAGGGTCGATGCACCTGCTGCCCTTTCGGATACCATGTGGATATTGACTTTGTTAACTTTTCGCAGGTGAGTATTTGCACTTTCACTCTAAATCAGGTTATCAAAAATGTTATCAAATCTTACTAAACGGTTTATACATAGTCAAAATTCAGCTGATTGGTGGAAAGCGCTGTTCTACATATACATGGTGGTGTCAACATGCTGTGTCGTGACTGTAAATAATGGATTCATGATCTTATGTCCAGTGTAAATTGCATAACCATGATACTACAAAAGTCGTGTTCACTTGCAATGGGTAAAAGTAATGGATTAGTAATTGTTTATAAATTGGTCTATCTTAGATATGGGAATTATTTTCCCACTATTACGTTTTGGGCAGACACACATAATATATGTAACTCCCACTCCCTTTAAAGCAATTTGTAAATGTAACAGGAATCGCAAGGATTGGTAGGCTGAGGAGACTAGATAACCTTTTAGTGTTATTGCGTTCAGTGTTTTGCAGCATATGCTCGGATGGATTGAGTCTATTAATAAGCCTAGCAGTTTGCCGATTCGGATCTTTAAGGGATCAAATGCTACTTGATGACAGACTGCTCAGGGCGATTATAGTGATGACAATTCCTTGGATTGCAATTGGCACCGGATGTCCAGTTTAAAAACGTAATTACTGATTGCCTAGTGTCACAACTATTATTTTGTGAGCATTGCGAAGGGAA
This sequence comes from Himantozoum antarcticum, assembly GCA_027564295.1. Taxonomy (NCBI): domain Eukaryota; kingdom Metazoa; phylum Bryozoa; class Gymnolaemata; order Cheilostomatida; family Bugulidae; genus Himantozoum; species Himantozoum antarcticum. Next base: position 3,208 of record JAOQGN010195453.1, on the reverse strand, counting down.
CTTTTTGGCCTACATTTGGAAACATGACTTTAGAGAGTGCCAAATTTCAAATATTGACTGGCAAGGGAGTGGTGAGTAATAGTGGGAGTGGCGGAATGCTACAGTTATAGTTATAATTACTACTAATATTAGCCATTTATTGCCAAGGTGTAAGCAATGGCCCTTGATATATAAATGGAAGGTGCGACTCTTATTAGCCACCTTTGGAGAAATACTTAATATTAATTAATTATCTTATCTTATGTAAGGTTTACCCTCTACATGGGTTTGCCCTATACATGGGTTTGCCCTATACATGGGTAATCTAATTTCCTGTTAAAAGGTTATCTCTGCTGTTTTAGGATGTGCATAGCCCTACTACCACATTTAATAAACCAGTTCGGAAACCCAGGTTAAGCTTTGACAGTCAATCATCCTCACAATATAGTCAGCACGGGTAAGTTCAGTTTGCTGCTGACAGTAGTTCATGTAATTATATTGTAAAGTGATCGTTTCATATGGATTAGGAGTTATCTTACTATTTCCAAAGAATGCTGGTATGATTATTTATTGCCGACTAGTCTTTTGCAGATTTCAATTGTTGTTTATTTTTTGTTGGTAATTGGGAATTAGCAAGGCTTTGTTTCGAAAACTGATAGGCCTCCAAACCGGTTAATCAATTTTGTGCCAATATTTGTTTCACACATTTGTGAAATTGATGTTAATATTGTGCAATTAATTAATATTGGTTAAAATTCCATTATATATTTAATGGATAGATATTACTGTTGGTAGTGCATCACATGTAATAGTAGCTGTGGAGTGGCTGACAGTGTCACCTCCCAACCCTTTCTCATTAGACAGGTTGCAACATTCCTCAATCACTGGCCTTGAAAATGTATTCTCCAAATTTGACATATTGTGAAGTTGCCTCCTCCCATATCACGTTAATAAAAATTTTTATGGGCATTTATAATAGATATTGGATTACTGAATTTATAAAATTGCTGGAATTAAATGATATACTGATCCTCATTTAAATTATCTGACAATGCGGATGAAATTTTATTACATCTGCCAGCGGCCAGTGCAACATATGCGGTTGTTATAAGATCTTATATCTGGTAAAAATTTCTTGACCACTTTCCAAATGATAAAAATAGAACGTATACTCAGCCGATAGTTGAATGACTTCCATCCATCTTAGCATAGTAAATTTTAATTGCCTCCGTATGTAGATGCCTAATATATTCGGCAGATACTGAATACTGATAGTATGTATGGTATATTTACAATTTAATGTATTGTTACATTAGGCTAGATATTAAATGCTACTAAGTGATTTGTTGTGTAATACATAATATAACTATAGATTTTCAGATTGCAGGGATGCATAAAATCTATAGGTTCTCCCATCATCACTCATTAAATGAGTCGTAATTAGGACTTGACTCTGCTACTATGAATCAGCAATGCTGAGCCAGTCAGAGGAAGATGATAAAACATGAGATATTATCTCAAAATCAGTGCTATTACAAGGGCATTGCACAGTTAGCATTTGCTGGCAGCTTTACATCATGTTATATAGATACATGTATGTAGATGTTAGATTTGTACTACATGCTAGACAATTTGCAGGTGTCAGTTTACTGCTAACTCACTAAACAGTCAGTATGGGAATATGCGTGCTCACTGCTCAATATTCACATAGCCCTGGGCTATACCCTGAACTAATACTTTGTGAATACTTTGCGTTAATTTTTTGGGCTATTTAGTCAGCATTGTTGCCCAGATTAATTGCACAGACAATTAATTATTCTATATTTGTTTTCAGCACACCTAATTATTCCAATTTATTTATTGACAATTTGGATGGAAATTTGAAACCGGTTTCGGTGGAGGTCAGTCACCCTCACTTGTCACCCTCACCACAACATCACTCAGTTGTTAGAACTCAATCAGCTTCAGAGAGAAGAACCACTTCACCAGTCACCACTGTCACCACTGAGGAAAGTTACAGGTGAGCCACTTCTAGCTTTAAAGCCATTGAAATGCAAACACGGCTGAGTAAAGGGGTGCCCGAGACCCATCCGGTGTGGCCTCAAATATTGGATTACAATGTTTATAACAGATTTTGTGTTGAATTAGTTGTTCATTTTGCTAACTGGCTATGGAAGATTTTATTGTGACCCAGTCATATTACTTTGGATAATAGCCCACGGACACAATTCTGAGTTTTATTAATATTAAGTGTTATTAATTTCAGCAATTCGTAATTAATGTCCAACTTTAAATCATTTTCTGATGACAAAATTGATGCTACATTATTATTGATTTATTGAAGCAATTATAGAATAATTAAGGGTAGTTTCTGATTGCCATAACCCTAGTACCAGTAGCACATGATAATGATATCCGTGTAGGTCCACATGACTTTGCATACTATCGCTAGTGAGAGTGGGAATAATATAACAAAAATGAGGAGAATTTTTGGACTACATTGCAACATGGCCTCAGAGAGAATCAAAGCCCAAGCCTTTTGTGCAATGTAATTGCACAAAACACAGTAACACAGTAGTAGTTAGGTACATAAGGCTTAGTTCAGCAATACTGTTATGTTAGTCTTTTGGAGTGAAAATAATTGTATAATATTAATAATAACCTGTTTGATTTGGTTTTTAGAAGCCAACCCAATGGCCAACTGGTGAAGTCAGATTCGAGTGACACTGTTGACTCCATGATGAATTACTCCAATCAGATTAAGACAACCAGGCGTACCGTCACGTCCACACAGCTGGCTGAGACAATGGCTACCCATCTCCCCGATAATGGTATGTTTAGTTCAGATGAGGAGCAAATCGGGGACTATGGTAGCCGATAAGTGGTGCACAATCAGCTTCCGGCCGAATTGTGAAATTTAGATATTCACACAACACAAACAATTGGAAAATTGTTCATATCTTCTAAATTTGTCATGCTAAATTCATGAATTTAGCAGTGTATTTCCGTCATGGGCCGGGTAGAGGTGGCTACATTTATCTCACTATCGTTGTGGAGAGTACCAAATGCACGCAGCGTTCACTGAGAGTACTCAACATGTTCAGGTTTTAGGCAGGTGATGTTATAAGCACACATGGGCCACAGTTAGGGCCATAGTTCACGGGTCAAAGTCACTATTTCTGGTGCACAGTGTCAGTGGTTGTGTAGCTCCGTGTAAGATAGTAAGCCT
>JAOQGN010195343.1:0-10898 GCA_027564295.1 Himantozoum antarcticum | reverse complement strand
CCCCCCTCCATCTTAGAATAGACCTATCTTAGAATAGAGGACTCCCACCCCTTAGCCCGTCTTATAAGCTCAAGCTCTCTTTACCGGCTCATGCCGGCTGGAAACAGCATCACATAACGAGAGTTCTAGCTGGTCTCCTCTCATTCAAGCTGCCAGGGATCCGTGACCGCTCCCCCGAGGGATCCGTGACCGCTCCCCGGAGGGATCCGTGACCGCTCCCCCGAGGGATCCATGACCGCTCCCCCGAGGGAGGGCAGGAGGTAAACTGTTACAATATGTTACTATTAGTGATGGCCCGGGATGATAAAACTTTCCAAATTAACTACCAAATCAAAATGAGAGCCAGATACATAATTATGGCGAGTTGCATAGGCTGCAATATATTTGTAGCGGCTTACCAAATTGAGAGGGTGGTGATGGCGTGGCATACGGTGGCACATCGTACTGGCTATCCCTAAACAACCCCACCAGAGGTACTAGTGATGCGTGCCCTTTCTTTGAATGAAATAGTCTCTTCTTCTGGTAAAATCCTGTGCCTTTGCCAACTGGGTTGTCCTATAATTAAGAGCAGTGACAGATTAATGTTCTAACAGCTATTATATTATTAATTTAGAGCAAAATGGATGAAAATAGTAATTCCACTAAAACCAGGATACTAGTAATAACATTTGTTCCGAGTGAGAGAAACTGTTATGAATTTTCTAAAGTACAAACTCGAATTGCTGTGAAAATGTCACAAAACCCCAAATAGCATTCAATAAAATTAGATTACAATAACATTGATTGAATATCTGTTTTAGCTAGCCCAATTCACCTAGTCAGGTCTAAATTGACAATCTCAGGCTTAATAACTTACAAATTCTACGCCAACAAGAGTTTCTCCATCCTTAACATTGCCATCATCTGGAAGTGTTCCAATCCATTTAACAGTAGCCCTTTCATATCCAGTCTCCACAACCCATATGACTCGGTCACTGACCTGCGGGTCAGTGACAGCATACAGATGTGAATCTATACCTGACTTTTCCTCTTTTTCTTCTATTGACGATATCTCTGAGGAACGAGAGACATCTGATAACTTTCTACCATTGACTCTCACCAATTCTGGTGCAGCTGAACAGTCTCTATCAGGCCTTTTCACTTTCCTTTCTGGCCTCTCCGGTGGAATCAGCTTTACATTTGAAATATTAACAAAGACCCCATTGTTAGGTTCACAGGTGAAGAGTCGCACACTGTTAAATGTGCCATCGGAATCTCCACAGCCAAGTCTAGCAGGATCCTAATAAACAAAAATTTGGAGATAAAAGATACTTAGATTTCACAATGTGCCCAAGCTACATGTCACATTGTGCCGTATACTCATATATTTTGACAAAATTAATCCAATCTGGAAAGCTATCATTGAGCTCATCTGTTTGAAGACATGTATGTTGTTATAACAAGTCCTATTTGCTTATATTGTTTCTGTTGTGTTGTAGGTCCTAATGTACACTGGTCTCCCCTCCTAAATTTGAATGTGAAGTTGCCTCCTCCTCCTCAATTGTACGGAAACTATTACACTGCGACTCACTGATACCTACAATGTATAATAATACCTGACATATCATTGCTCTTAAAATCATTGAATAGTCATGATAAGAGAGCATACAGGAACTGCTGGTGGCACCGTTCAGTTTTAAGTTCATGCAGCCGATATTAAAATTATGTACATGTTCCTACCCAACCCAGTAAGTGATATTACTTTGAAACCGCTGCCGTCTGACCTTAACGTGTTACAGGTTTATTAGGCCTATATAAGGTCTATCTGAACATGTTTATCTACAGAATTTCCAAATTCACTACACCTAAATATTGTTAAACCTTATAATTAAACCTACCGAACTGTTGTACTATATAAATATTATGTACTACAAAGATTCACAAAATATCAGCACAAGTATAAATTTAATAAAAATTCTTATAATGATATTCTATTAGCGCATGTAGCTAGATAAGCATTAACTCCGAGGAGGATACAGCAAGACAGCCTACCTGAACTTCAACTCCAAATGACGTTCCTTGTTTATTGGCAATTCTTCCTTTCCAACGTACAATACCTTTGCAGGCCTCGATTTTACGAGTAGACACTAGCACTCTACTGTTAACATTGATGAGAGTAGACGTGTTCATGTGGTCTTTGTCTGAATGAACCTTATATCTCTCTTCACAATCTGGTATGGCCAAAAGGAGACGACATTGCTGTTCTGATAACTCACTGACATTGATTTCTGATGTCAGTAACTTTACTTCATCATACTCAATAGAATGTAGCTCCAGTTTACGTACATTGTTTGTTAGAGGTAACGTTATACCTCCTGCTTTACCAGACAGCACAGTGTGTTTGCTGCCAGCACTACCAAATGAACTGAGAGAGTGATTAGGACTTGGGGAATCCCGTTCCTCCCACAAAGATCCTTTTAGCACTCTTTGTTCCTCATGCCGAGAAATGAGTTTAATTTTGCTAGTTGAATTAACTCCCCGTTTGGACCTTGCTTGTAAATCCTTCAGTAATAGAAACTTTCTAGTTTCAATTCTAGTTTCCTCTATACTTGACTGGTGGCTTGATGTGGTAGACATGTTCAAGTTGCCGTGTCACCAGCATTTGATGTAATAACTCTAGCAATACTCATTCTGGCTAATTAGTGCCCTCTAGTTTGCTTCTCAGACTCCTAAATAAAAATATAATTGTATTGTACATAGCTATCAACTAGTAATTACTTTGCATTTTGGATGGGTCAACGATTCTGGAGAAGAAAAAGGAGTTTATATCATCCATTTAGTTATAACAATAACAACAAAATACAGACATCAGTTATTGCACTATGTTCTGCAACTCATTGCATACTAAAAGCTGCCAAATTCAATTTATGCCGAATGCGAGCAATGCCTCATACCTAATACAGTTGGGTCAGTCGTTGAATAACAAACAGAAAGTAACTGACGCAGTTTGAGTTTACCAGAATGTTGCACAAAATTTCATGCTGAGATGTAAATAACTTTCCATAGTGGGGTGATGTGGCGTAAAACAATAATAATCCAATCCACACGAAATCACGCACAGGAGGTGCCTTCGGCATAGCTTCGTGTTCTAGGACGGCAGTTCACTGAATTAATGAAAATGAGATGATAATAATATAATCAAAATGCAAGTGAATCCCCCACTACCACAACTACTGACCAGTTCTGGAGAGGTGTGAAGCATCAAAATCAAAATGAACTTGCACTGTCAGTGACCGTATGTAATCGTACAATGACAGGAAATGGTTTACAGCATCCGAGCCCTTTCACTAAGCTATATAATAACATACAGGCGCCTCCCTTTTATATGCTTCCGAAAACATACAAATACGACTAGCTGTAATTGTATCGGGATGTTCGCTAAGACAGAGAAGTTTCATTTTGGCTCTTGAACTCCAATGAGGTGCACTCCAGGTGCATTCCAATGAGGTGCACGCTCATATTGCATTCCGGTAAGTCGCCAGTCAGTTCACATTCATAAAGAGACCGAACGCCGCGTGAAGCTATACCGAAAGCACCTAGGAACTCTACCAAGACAGAAGAAGGTCTGTAATAGTTATTTACCCAAATCTTACATACTTCTGACTTTCTGACTTCATCAACAACAAGGGAGTATGATCAACAATTATAATACAGTATTGTTGTTGACATATAACTACATAGTGCAAACATGTAGTAGAGCCGAGCTACCACAATATACATGTAAATTCCAATATTAACTACAAAACTGCAAGGCACACTTAGAAAAACAAAAAATCCCTTGTATCTAATTTTATAGGCCGATACCAAAATTTAGTGATCTCGGTCAATTATAGAACTATTGGGTTCAACTTGAAAATTTTGACAAACTATGAAAACCTGTGAAAAGCTCATTAATATTTAAATGGTAGTAAGAATAGAACAGCATATGAGCATAACACAGTGAAGAAAGCAGAATTCAAGGGTCATGTCATGAAGACCTCCACCTTGAGCAATCTTATTGTCTTTTTCTTCCTATATTATTTTTATCTCCTATTGCTATGCTAGTGCTACATGTATTTACCATTATATTAGACTGGCACAATAGAGTAGTAATATTATTGCTTGTCTATTGCATTGACCTACATGCATAAATTGTATTAAAAGACAATTAATAGCCTATTGAACATATATCAAAGGAGCAGTATGACGAGCAGCAAGCAGCATTTCTTTTAGCCATTATACACAGGTTCCTGCGCTTACAGTGAACAGATTGAGAAACAGCTAATATTCTTACTGATCATATTATGAAACCAGCCTTTCCTTATTTCAAACAAATATCAAATGTAGCATTTAAAATGTGAATAAATTATATATCAAATTTAGTGACTGAACAGCATCTGCAAAAAATGTGGACAAGCTGAAATGACTGGTTCAGTTGCCTATTCCGCTTTCAGAAAACCAGCAATGCAGCGTAAGGCAGCGTAAGTGTAAGTTAGGCAGGCGTGAGAGTTGTTATAAGCACAGCTTGCCAGTCTAGAGTTGTTATAAGCACAGCTTGCCAGTCTAGAGTTGCTATAAGCACAGCTTGCCAGTCTAGAGTTGTTATAAGCACAGCTTGCCAGTCTATAGTTGTTATAAGCACAGCTTGCCATGCTATAGTTATCTAGTTAATGTACTAGTGAGACTTGATCTCTATACTTTGCAGACAAATGGCTATAAAATCACAATTATAGAACCAGCAATGAAAATTCCTTGAGAACTTATGACCACCTCAAAATGGATGGCAATTTGCATTTTGCAATCACATCTAAACTGTGAATTTGTGATAAATACTGTTCCAACCAAAAACTCCTAACCTAAGCTCCAACCTAAAGCTCTTAGCCAAAGCTCCAACCAGAAGCTCCTAGTCAAGAGACAAATAAGTACTTACTGGGAGAAATCACAGATCAGACATTGAAAGACTAATTAATTAACTGTAATTCCCTTTCTGTATCTGCATGGTAGATATAAACTGACTGATAACATAAATGGCGCAAGGCATTGATTTTCTCTCACCTCCCGTGTATTTAAATCAAATAGCCCAAGACTATGTGCTACTAAGTTCGCTTTTTGCATACCAAATGATATACTCGTACACTTACATGTACAGCAGCCAGGTAGGCGAGTAAGTACAGATGTGACATGTAGTAGGTACTACTGGGTAGTAGGTACTACTGGGTAGTAGGTACTACTGGGTAGTAGGTACTGGGTAGTAGGTACTGGGTAGTAGGTACTGGGTAGTACGTAGGTGCATGTGCCGGTAGTAGTTAGCTCCAGTAGGTACCTCTTGTTACCTAAAGTGCAAGACTGATTGAGCAAATAGTCGTAATAGAAATAGCATGACTACTGCGGCGTTGTGCTAAGGGTCTACGCTGTTATTGTACCACTATTTTTTCAGTGTTTGCTTTCTGTTTTCAATCTAAGCATTCACTCAAAAAGTGAATTCTCCTGGGAACTTATTCATACTTTGCATAGCACTAGTATATATGATTAAAACAAATCTACCTAAATTATTTATAAGCATCAATTATTTCACTCTCCTATAGCTGCAGAGTTCAGTGGAAGATTGGACAGTTGAGTATCTAATCTAGTTATTTTGAACAGTATCAGCAGCATGCAATAAATAATTAACAAAGCTACAAAAGTTTGGTCAATAATCCGGCTATCGGTTACATCGCATTACATGTGTTAGTAACTGTATCGAGTAGTGGTCAATGCATTTATTGGCAAATCATTTAGACCTACATGGCCTTAGGAGACAGAATTCTAAAGTTATTAGCCAAACAGAGATTCTTATGATATTTTAAAGATCTATGAAATATATAAACTACAAGCAGTGAAAACAATTCCCACGATGCATATATAGAGTATACAATAATCTTCTGAGGGTGTAAGTAAATGCATATATAGAGTATACAATAATCTTCTGAGGGTGTAAGTAAAATGCAACAAAATCTAGCATCATACTGCGTAAACTAATAGACAGAACCTTGATGAAAACTGGGGAAACAAAAAAGTTTGAATGGGCCAGCACTGGACAACATGCAGAATTTAACGCTGCACATTAATGGCCATTTTAGTTTATTATTTAATAGTTTCTAGATGTTGACCAAATTATTTAGCTCCCATTGCTAGCAAAATGAGCGATATATAAAATTACAAGTTTATTTTAAAACTAACGCATAATAAATTTTATAATAAATTTCATAATAATATTTATTATATCAATATTTTGTTACTATTAATAGGCATATAATTATACTGCACATCTCATCAATTCTATCTTGGCCAGAGAAAAGGCTACTGAACTCCACAATAAAATATTCTACTACCGGGTACGCAAACACCAACATAAGATTGGAAATTCGCCTGCAGTCCGGGTAGATCGTCACTGGCTGCAATATGGCTAGAAACTGCAACAAAAGCATCACCCAATATCTGATTAATCTGTGAAGGCCGAGACCAGAGATATCTACATCTACTCCATGCGATCATCTCGTATTGAAGTTCATGTCAAGTCTTAAGAGAAAGTCAAAACTAATTATGTATTTAAATCCAGCCCTAGTACTCGCTTGTACCACAATCAGCCTAGCTTTGGAGCCTAATATCCGACTCGGGACAGGTCTCACTGGATTTCTGAGAACAATCCAACAATGCAAAAAACGAACTGTAGCAATAAAACTTCCATCTGCATTTGACTACAGCACGGTGGGGCAAGAGGCATCGTAATTTGCAACAGTCCCGGTATTGTCAGGTTTAAGGTTAATCCAGACGTTTAGCTAATACTACTGATACGAGTTCTGATCCTGTCCAAACTGGCCTCATAGCAGGATCGTAACATAATGTTTCATCCACACATTCCGGTCTGATAATGAGATTTCAGCAAAACTTAGAAAGTATGTAGTGAGAGAATTTGTTAAAGTGGAATCGCCATGTAAATCAAGCAACCAATGGAAGAAAGCTGATATATACGCCGTGGTCTTGGACAGTAATCAGTAATCACGTGTGTCACACAAATATCCAAATCAATCACAGCTCAGATATTGTGACCTTTTTAACCGATCTCATCAACAAAGTTCGAGAACAGTCTGATCCGATCAATCAGATCAGATTTTGCTTCGGATCTGCCCGTCATCAGAAATGAGCTCATGGGACACCTCCCACCGACATTAGTTAGACAAAAGCTAAATTCAAAAGCTTTGAATTCCAATGTAATGTCTGTGCTGCTGTATGGGTGTGAGACATGGCGACTGACATATCTAGATGTCACGAGACTGGAGGTGTTCCAGTTAAATTCCTTGAGAAGAATATTTAAAATATACTGGTATGATACGATTACTAACACAGAGGCGATGTCCAAAAGTAGACCAAAAGCAGTTTAGCAGAGTGTAGACATTGGAGATACCTTGGTCACTGTCTTAGATGTAAGGAATCTACGCCAAAATACTAAACACCATCGATACCAAGCAAGGGTGGGCTCCATAAGGAGAGAGGAAAGCGTGGAAGACCTAAAGAGACTGGGAGAAGGGAGGTCCTGAGGAAGATGAAAAGCTGCAGGATAGGATTGTTAACGATCGAGACCGTGAAATTAGCTAATTTCTTAGGCGCTATGTGCCAGTAGGCATTCTGCAATATAAGTCAAAGAAAGTCACCTAAAATCCCAATCTCCCTCATTTTAGCTGGAGTTACTCGATATGACTTGCATGATCAACTTTGATGCTGTGATTTGCTGATCAATATTCATGATGATGAATTATATAAAATAATGGCTATAATATAATCATAATATTTAGTCTATAATAATATGTTTGTACTTTGTAAAATACTAATTAGGCCTACAATTATTGTATAATATATAATTTTCATAATATTAAATATAATAGGCCTACATGTAATTTAAATAATTTAATATGTATTTAAAATTTAATATAAAATTATTATTTACATTACATTACCCCGATATTAAGAGCATTAATTATCAATATCAATAGGAATACATATTTTTTATTATTACAACTGAAGATATTAAATAATATAATTGCTAATTAATACAAAAACAAATATTTCTATTAATATAATTATAATTAACCCTCACTCACTCCCTCACTAAGCAGTCAGTCGGGAGCGACTATGACTGACTGATGGATCAATGATCTCCACTTCGGTCTGTTCTGGATTTCCTGATACCAGTTGGTAGTTGCTATTCCTTTCTCTTTCAGATGCCTCTTGATGGTATCTTTGTATCTGAGTTTTGGATGACCACGTTTCCTTGAACCACTGGATAGCTGGGAGAAAGGATTTGTCTAGTAAGTCGGGTGTTGTCTTGTCTAGTAACATGGCCCGCCCATCTGTGAGCAGCTAATCAGCTCTCAATTACATACTATTATTCAACCAATACATCGATTTTCTGCATGTCATTAAGCAGGATTTTTTTTATTGTTGTGAGCTCTCGAAACTTTCAGACCTTGTATTCTGCTCATTCATGCTTAGCCTGTGGATTCTATAATTATGTAGTACAGGCATCTATCTCTATCCATGAAGCAGTGCTAGTTCCAGTTTATAGTTGCAGTTCCAGGTGCTAAGTATATATCTATAACTGACTGGCTCTACTTTTACCAATGTCTTCTCTGATCTAACACCAAATATATAGCCTGACTGGTTCCTGTAGAAACCAATGGTTGTCTCATTATAATAGACTGCAGGAATATCATCTGTATGTATGATAGTCTGAGTTCTGCCAAATACTTTTTTTTTAGAAGGGAATTAGAGAAGCTCCCCGAACTCCTAGCAAGTAATAGGCATGGTTATCTTAATGGGGACAATCATGCTGAGCTAATGTACATTACTACAGCATGTATTTACATTTGGGAGTTATGCCACCAAGATAATACAACTGCCATACATAGGCGTTTTGCATGGTTATGTCGGCTTTCAAAATATTATGTGTATTCTCATTAATTTTCTCAATGGACAATCCTTCAACACCTGTAAATTCAAATAATATGATTTTCCCTTTTGCTTTCAATATTCTCGTTCTGTGCTTATTTTGATAGCCCTAAACAATTTTGCCATTCAGAGATTTTGCGGGCTGGCAGCATTTTTGCATATGTTCTTTTTAATAGTGAACACCTTTCACAAAGTTTTGAAATTGGAATGCGATATAGGTTATACGCAAGGCACTAATAGAATGAAAAATATAGACATTTTTATGAAGCTGTGAATAATATATTTTCGCATTACAGTCTAATATGACATCAAAGAAGTGATCATACAACAACAATACTGATTGATGACAATTATACATGCATATCAATAAACACTGATTGCAATACAACATAGAAAATCATTTTCATTTAACACAAAATAGCAAAAAATTCATAAGTTTTGCTAAATATAAGACACAACAATATTATGAAGAATAATGCTATCAACTTGGTGACTGCATTATTGATAGTCACCTAGGTTTACATTATGCATATTTTCAAAATCAGATCAGACGTGTATATAATTATTACATAAAGATTATATTTATGTTATAAAATAATAATTCTACAAGGTGGTCCTACAAGGTGGTCCTACAAGGTGGTCCTACAAGGTGGTTCTACAAGGTGGTTCTACAAGGTGGTTCTACAAGGTGGTTCTACAAGGTGGTCCTATAATTTCTTGGTCAAAAATATTAATTTATATGTCAAAATAAATTATGGATATACATGTATAATTATATAAGTTATAATAATAAATATAAATAATTCACATGAAATAGATTTAGTAGAACTGGTAATGAAATAGAATACTCAACAATATTTTACACACCGATTCCTATAATTGAGCAAAAATTGTTTATCGAAGATTATTACACCGGGTATATCCGTTGATTGTACTAAAATATGGACATAGAAAGAATAAATTATGTTGAAGAAATATGAAAGTATGAAGATATATAGAAAGAACTGTTACCTCATCCTGACAGTGTCGGAAAATGTCTGCTCTCAGCTGGACAAGTAGTGATAAATATTATTGTTCAAATGTCACTTGTTCGGCCATAGCAGTAGCCAGCAGCCCACAGAAATCGATAGCACACAGTATTGGCAAAACCTAGGTAGCGGCAGCAGCGGCAATAGCGGCAGCAGACTAATGTTCCTAGAGACCTAGACTGTAGCTAGCAAACCGTGGCAAAATAATAGCATTAGTAAATATTGAGATTTTTATGTGAAGTCAATGGCTCTCAGCAGTATAAATTAAAATTCATATTCGTCGTCGAATCCGGAACCTTCTAACTGAGGATCACTGCTGTAAGCTTTTTGTTCAGATGCAGGAGGTTTGTACAAACAGTGGCACGACTTGGATAACATTATTCTAATTGGTTTAAAGATTTTAATTGAACAAGAGCTTCCGTTTCTGCTTCTACATTTTCTGCATTTTCTGCATTTCCTCTTGAATAGGAGTATAACAGTTTCTTCTTCTAGTTGGGCAACTTCTCCATAAGTATACTGTGTACTGAAGTTGTGTGTTTCTGTGGCTGGATAATTGGGATTTGTTGTCACACATTTTCTGTTCTCCCCAGAAGTGACGTTCTCACAGCACGGGAAGTGGTCAAGTGTGGCTGGATAGATCTCCCAGTCCCCTGTATTATTATATTGTAAGTTCTGTAAAAACCTAAAATTCAAAATTAAGAAGTCAGTAGATTTGGAAACTTATTTAAAGTCACTCTGAGTAGTAGCTCTGCATACTCATTTGAAATAGCTCTGAGGCAATGGCCGGCTGATCAGCTTCTATCCCAAAAATGAAATTTGTTGGGGGGGGGGGGGGGGGGGGGGGGGGGGGGTCCGGTGTGTGGAATT
>JAOQGN010195342.1:0-17574 GCA_027564295.1 Himantozoum antarcticum | reverse complement strand
TATACAAACTATTATGGAGAGTGACCCTCTAACCTCATAATAAGTGAAAACCGCAACTGCACAACCTCAATCTGAAAACTGGCTAATCATGTGGGAAATTTGATATAAAGACACAGCCGCAAGAGACACTTCACAGGATTCAAACTGCAGGAGATTATCATAGCCACCATGTACCATTGCAAGTATTGCGATGCTGTATCCGGTCGTCAACAATCATTACATAGCACGAAGCTAAACTTAGGGGGATAGGCTCCCCGAAAGTACGGCTTCAACAGGCGGTAGTTGCACCTGACACTCTGCGGACACGTTAAGTATATTTATAGTGCATGGGAGAGACTGAAGGTCCATGTGTCTGCACTCCTGAATTAACAGGATACTGTGGTACCATCTAGTCGGCTCCTATCTACAGGTAGATCGCACTGGGTGTGCGATCCTGTGAGTGAGGAGTGGTACGAGGGTGGTAGCCCACACCTAGCCAGTTGTCATGCTCAACTCCTGGTGAACAGGCGGCGCTGGTGACAACAGTCAAAGGTTCTATATACCCATGGCAATCGGGTAGGGATCTGACGTTGGTTACCTCCGGGGGCTTAACACGCTCTAACAGATTCAGGTGATCGCTATCAACTGGGTCACCGGCCGGTTGGTTCACACAGAGCAGTAAGTTCCATGCCAGGTCATGGGCCGATCGACCAGCTAAATGTACAGTCAGGCCAAAAGCCAAAAGCGAATGAGTCAGTAGGTGAGCTAGGGGGAAAGTTACTCAGTCTAGGCTGCACCAGAACTTCCTGGAGGCCAAAGAGTACATGCGAGGCATAGAAAATCACTTGTCTGCAAGGTTTGTGTTCAGAACTATCCATCTAGATTTGCCCTGTTTCGCCATACCAAGGCTGCGGGCCATTATCTTAAACCCACAGAGAACACTGCCTATCCCATTAACAATCAGATTGATTATAAGGGAATGAACCATTGCGATAGCAGGACTTTCGGCAAGCCCAAAATCAACACTTGGTGATGCCCACCCTTCGTTTTTGTAATGAGTCAGAGTGAGGTACAGCAGCACCGCCATCACCAGCAACCTAGAACTAATACTAGAACCATTGATTTTGGGGCAGAGTCAGTAGGCAGCCTCTGGAGAGCTGCGGTGGACAACAATAGAAAGTCTGTATCTCCAAGAAAACATATGCCAAAATCTTATTCTGTCTCTTTCTCCTCGATGGGCGACACTCGGATCCCCTAGAGACAAGTCACTCCACCCCCTGTTCCCGGAGAAATCAGAAAAGCACTGAAGCAGAAAGCTAAGCGCAAGAGACGAGACAACACCAAGCCAGACGCGTCTGAGTCAATCTGTACTACTGCACCCAGTCCAGTAATACCAGATGTAATTGATGGGTTATTACCGTCTCTTGATAGCTCTAGTAGGAGACCAACAGAGCAGCTCCCTACTGCCGTGGATAACAGCTCTAGTGTGGACAGTGCAGAGCTAGTGTCGTCGGTAATAACTCAGCTCACTGCTGCAGTAGCAGAGTGGGAAATAATGCTATTAGACAAAGATGATGAATAACCTTTATAGGGGGAGTTGGACATAACCCGCCAGTCAGCATCCAGCACCTGAAGTGCATTTATTAAAGTGACACTGACACTTATTCCACTTAATCATGTTATTATTTGTCTCTGTCTGTAAACAATATTCTCTTGTCTGTATTAAATCGTGCACATATTATATTTTATCCACAGTTTTAAATTTTGGTGACAGCTATTATGTCATTCCAGTATTATTGTATTATTCACATGTGTCAGATTATACATACATATACTTCTAATATTCACAATCATTGGTTTTATGCTGAACATTGCAGAGTACGGGGCGTACTCCAAGCTAAGCTACCGAGAGTGTCGTAAACCCAATAAATAAGTAACTATGCACGCCATAATTGTAGGCAGTAGCTACTGTAACTTGCTCAATGCATTCTGCGGCTTACCATGACACATAAACTAAGTAGCTCAGTGGGCTGGATTTTTCAAGTATTCTAGGCCGGGCACCCAGGCCACGCATAGACAAGGCAGCCAGGCCACTTAGTCTAGAATATGGGCCATGTAGAGGCAGTTACTAGAATAGACTCTTCATTTATGTCTCAACGTGCATTTCACAGCCTGCTGTAAGTTCCAAACTATAGTTAATCATATATTATCGGGTGGGCACCCCGACCCTCCTTTGTTATTATTCACACCTATTGTCACACACACTATTGTAAATCAATGTAGTAATGCTGTAGTATCACGTATACGTATCATGTATTAGCACTAATCCAAGTTGATGAGATTAAGTACAATATATAAACTAGGCCAATGACCCAGTATTGTCACTTCTACTTTGAACACAACAAAGCGAACTTATGCTAAAATTTACTCTCTCCTATGTCTCGCACAATTTACTCGCACAACTAAAGATTTGCAGCACCACAATAGCAATAATAATAACAATGAGATTGATAATGATAATGATAATATGATAATGATAATGATAATAATAATAAAATTATGATAATGGTAATAATAATAATAACAACAACAATAATAATAATAATTATAACAATAACAATTATATTAATAATAATATCGGGCTTGCCAAGCATGTTATTTCAAGTGGTAATCCATAGCAGAGCTAATCGAGGGAAACCCACTGCATATTGCGTTATATTATCATTTAGTTCGACTGGCACAGAGGAAAAACCTTCTATGGGACAAAAACCTCCAGTCACAGTGAGACTTGAACCGGCGTCTTTGCAGTTAACTGACGTTTTTGCAGTTAACTCGCGTCTTTGCAGTTCACTCGCGTCATTTCTGCAAGAGCAGAGTGGCAAGCGCGCTACCAACTCCACCACTTAGACCTCATGGCTTCAGTTTCATTTGTTCTCTATACACCAGGTTCGCCCAAGTTCTACCTGTTGTGGCAAATAGCTGTCATCAGATCATAGATATATAGTGGGTACCTTATATCATCAGTTAAACAAAAATAGATAAAAGGTATGAATATGCATGGCACTGATAATTGATAGCAGACTGTAGTACCGAGACGACTTCAGATGTTCTCTATCTACTCCTTTTTTATTAAATTACTACCTGTTGCAGGAGCCCGAGGCATACAACTGTACACACTCCAACAATCCCTACAAGTTAGAGGTAGATGGTAAAATAACAAACAACTATAAGCAGACAAGTAAAATACTGTACAAAGATGGCTATGTTGATCTAACCATTAAAGTGTGGCTGAGACACATAAACGATTCTCTCTCACCACCTGCTACTAAGTCTATCACTACTGCACTTGGTCTACGTAAGTATCTATTGATGTGCTAGTTTCCAAGTTAAATGAAATGGAATATGTTCAGTGTTGATGCTAACAATCATAGTTTATAATGCTTGAGATGGTTATTCAGCAGCACCCATGGTTAGTCATTAGTTCATCGCTTGAATGTCATTATTCGTACGATTTGATGAGGAAAATCTGTCTACAGGCTGTAGATTTTCCGT
Source organism: Himantozoum antarcticum (assembly GCA_027564295.1). Taxonomy (NCBI): domain Eukaryota; kingdom Metazoa; phylum Bryozoa; class Gymnolaemata; order Cheilostomatida; family Bugulidae; genus Himantozoum; species Himantozoum antarcticum. The sequence continues at coordinate 14,043 of JAOQGN010195342.1, read as the reverse complement.
GCATACATGTAAATGTATTCAAGCATATTTGTTTGTTTGACAATAGCTTGTGAAAATTTAAACTTTGCTATTGGCCCAGTGATAACTTAGCAATATTATTTGGATTTCTGGAATAATTCGATAAGTTGCTAGACAAAGAGTCTCTCCAGTCTAATTGATTCAAATATACATGTATATGTAGAGAAAAGGGCATTTGAGTTGTCAGAAATAATGACATCTTTGTAATAATAGCAATATTAGGCTGGCCACAAGTGTTTTAAGTGGGTAAACCAGGGAAAGTATGCAAATCTCTGTAATTGCAGCAGTTAAGGTAGATTCATTCAAGTCAGTCATGCCAGTGGGCCTATGCTCACCTATACGTTTTACAGGCACCTCAAATCATAGGTTACACATTCTTGAGAATAGCATAGACACATGCTACCTAGTTGTGAGAACTATGATGCCACCTTCAAACTGTAATATTACCAACTTTGCAAGAATTTATATTAGAGTTATGCCAACAGAGTTTTTGGTAGTCCAGAACACCCTCTTCGCCGACGTTTATCTATGAACGACTCCAGAACATCCTCGAGGCTTAACTTTGTATTTAAACCTGTGCACTCACGTGCAGGCAAACGAAGGAAAAGTTGTTTACAACATTTTATGTGTCATTACGAAATGAACTCAATTCTTGGTGAAATTTTTACATAAATATGTTTCTTATGGTGTAACTTCTAAACTCATTAGTGAACCTTTTATTTCGTCTTTTATTGCATTGGGCTCTTTTTATGTAAGCACACCTTGTATTTTCACATGTGAAGAAATAGTGCCATAAGAAATAAATATCAAATAAATATAAAATCTGAGCTGATTGTTGTTATTTCCATAATATTTTGTTAAATGTGACGGCAGTCAAGTAATCAAGCTGCTGGCTGCTGTCATCTTTCCAAAACGACCCAATAGTTTATGCTGAAAGTCATGAAATCTAGTGAGGTAAGAGAACTACCATTAATGCTTTATCTAAGGTAAAACATACACCAAATTGAAGGATTTTGCATTTAGAAAACCAAATGATTTTCCAGGGAAAGAACCACTGTGAGAGGGTGGTGCTCCTCCCACATCCTCCCACACTGACCCAACTGGTGCTGGGGCACCTGAACGGCCTTGCAGTCAGTTTGTTCGCAGCTGGCTGGAAATTAAGTACATAGGTACTTTTTTCAATAACACCACTGGCTCCAGATATAATTATGATTAATTTGAGATTTTATGCATAATTATTAATTATTGATATACTGAGAGTAGATCAATGAGTAATTTATGTGCTGCTAAAATTGTTAAAGGAAAGAATGACAAGTTATCCTTAATATTCCAGCGACGCCCAGCAAAATGCAACCAGGAGCCTATGGCTGCATTCGGGTTGTGCTGCAACAAACCCATCCTTGTCATATGATGGGCTGATGCAACACAGCCCATCATAATTCATGAACCACCACAGCCAAATGCTACCTCTTCGATTCTGTAAGGACAAGGAATCTGACTTTTTGCTCTCACAATAGGAAATTACAATAATGTGAAAACTGTATTCATTGTAAGTGCCTAGGTACATAGAAAATCATGGATGTAAAATGTGAATATAATTGTTCTATTTATATCGATTGTAAAGAGGAGCTATTTATCATCCTAAGGCTTGTTAAATGCAGTTGAAGCGCTATCGCCATAACTATTAGCATTGGAACTTAAAATTGGGGAATTTATTATTGACATAACAATCTTGCAACGGCGTCAGGTGTTTCCAATCCCCAAGCATTTGAACTATGTTTACTCTATCTAATACCAAAGAATCGTTCACAAAAATTTGAAAATCTTCACTTAAAATGAAGAATTCAATTGTGGCTCATCACAATATTCGAAGTCTGCTTCGATGGCACAACAAGCCTCTCCACCTATTGCATCATCTGATTCATCGTTTGATTGTGATGATCCAACCAGAAATGCACATGTGGCAACCAAATTTTGATATGTATCATTGTGCAATCGAATCCGAATGCTCTCTTAAATCATTAGCCTCTAAACCGCCCGAGGCCAACCGGGAGATGTCCCTTGTATTAAAGTATTAATCCCATTTTGAAAACTAATAATTTTGGCCCAAAGCTCTCCACAGGGATGGTCGATATATGATTTTAAAGATAGTCTCATTGGCTTTCAATTGAAACCAACTTGCATAACCTAAACCCATCTCAAATTTCATGTATAATATAAGTCAAACTGTGAAATAAGAAAACAACAGGGGCGAACCTTTTTCAAAATTCCAGAAGCTAATGGGTTTTAATGTAAATGTGTTAATGTTTCAGTATCGTTGACAACACTTTGCAGCATGTAATATTATTAAATGAAACATTTTATTCAGTAATATGTTAGTGCACGATTACTAACTTAAATTTGGATAACCATAATTATATTAATTTGTTCATTATGTGGAGACACTAAATAGCTGCTGTCTTCTAATTTACAGCTCCCCAACTGGCCCCTAGAAGCTTTACACTGACAGCTATATCAACGGATACTGTTAGCCTGAGCTGGGATCCTGTACAGTATCCTAATGGACCTACACAAGGTATCATATATCAGGTAAGTGAATGTCTGGATGTTCAAAAAATTAGTCGGTAACGTCATAGTTTAGGTCTCTGAACAAACAGTTATATAAATATGTTTCAAGTTTTTCAACATATGTATACTCATGTATATACAAATGCAAACATGTGTAAACATATGTTTTTACATAGAAACATATGTTTACACATGTATACATATGTTCTCATTTGCACAATACATGCATATCGATATATATGTCTCAATTTTCATACATATGAATACTTATGTATGACATGTTTTCATATGTATACACATTGTATACACATGTATACACATTGAATACACATGTATACACATTCCATACACATGTTAAGCATGTTAATATATATGTTTTCACTGAGAACTAAACTATGACATTACTTGTATTTGCAGTATAGGACACTTCTATTCAAAACGAGGTTTATAAGCATAATGGATGCTTATTAGCAGTAAAATATTTGTATACTCAGTATTTCCAAACTCCAATGTTGCATAGAAACACTATATAATGCAAACAAACACTAATTATGCATATAAACTCTAATTTTCGATAGAAACACCATAACACTGTAAATAAACGTCATAGTTTAGGTACATGTGCAAACATATGTATTAACATGCTTCACATCTGTATTCAATGTGTATACATGTGTATACAATGTGCATACATAATATGAAAACATGTCATACATAAGTATTCATATGTATGAAAATTGAGACATATATATCGATATGTATGCATTGTGCAAATGAGAACATATGCATACATGTGTAAACATACATTTCTATGTAAATTACACATGTTTGCACATGTATACACAATCATGTGTATGCATGTGTATACATATGTATCCACATGCGCACACATGTGTATACATATGTTGAAAAACTTCAAACATATGTATCGAACTGTTTGTACAGGGACCTAAACTATGACGTTACCAATTAGTCATGATATAATCATTCTACACTCAAATCTACCACAAATCACGAAGCTTGATGAAACTGGGCTAATAACTTCAGATACGGCATGGGAAAATCCATGTAACATAATTTGCAGAATTTATCTGAAATGAACCACATATATGGTCTCAATTTACATTTGAACTCAATTTCAGAAGTTTATATTACAGAAATTTTCTCTGCTTGATTGATTCCACCTTCTGTACAATGGCGCAGTGATAATGAGATGGCTATAGCCTAAGATCCACAAATCCCCACACTGAGTGAAACAGCTATATGCAACATCCCACATAGCGACTATTGCATCATACATAGCCCGATGCTATAAATATGTTTTTATGACATTATGTTACTCATAACGCAGTTGACCAGTCTAGTAGAATTAGCTTAGATGGGAGATACAAATACAATTTTGCATGATCAGTTATGAATAGCATTTGGAACCAAGCTGCAGGTTCTTTAAAGAACGGATTCCGATTGTAAGGGCTTCGATTATGAGAGGTTTGACTATGACAGTAACAATAATAATTATACTTCTGCACTTGGTTTGTCTTCAAAGATACCAGTTTGCAGCAGGTCAGCATAGAAAATTGAATTTCACCATCCGAGAAAACTCTTTCACTTTTTCAATGAGCATTTTGGAAAGAAAATATTATATTTGATGACCGTTCAGGTTATAACAGACTTGTTCTACTCCAATTGCCATATGCACTACTGGTTGATTTTCAAATATAATATTTTATTGATATTAAATTTGCTTTCCAATACTTGGACATTTGTATATGCAATAAAGCAGGTGTTGGAAAGGTGAAAATACTTTCTATTCAGCCCACATTATTTTGGAAGATGTGGCCAATGGTGTTCTCAGAGAAGAATTAAGTTAAATTTAGTTAAGTAAGTAGTAGTAGATAGTAAATGTATTGAATAAGTTCAATATATTTTAAAAAAATACTAATACTATTCCTGCCAGCAATTATAGTATTTCATTGACTTTAGAATTTATAAAATGGTTATCCGGGTGTAGGCCTACCAGATGTGCACATCAGTCTAATAGTATTTACATTATCAACCTCCATATAAGCTTCCATGAGCACAATTCGACAAATAACATAATAAATGGTATTCTATAATTTGTTACCCATTCTGTTCAGATGCCTAATTCAAAGACAGATATATAATTGGCAAGAAGTAATTTACTGTGTATTTTTAAATGGTAGATATGTAGTATGATTTGTTGTGCTAAATTTGTAACTGTATTAGTTTGTACCTCATATTTAGTCAGACTCCGGTTCTTGTAAGTGAGTTGGAGATGACACACACACACACACATTCACAATAACATTTTTCATCCATTCCAGAGCAACTGCAATAGGAAGGGCTGGTCTAACATACCGACTAGTAAGCAAGTAACTGGCTACCGTCCATACACTAATGTCACATGCTACATAAAAGCAAGACGGCAAAGTAATACTGATGGGTACAAAGATAGTGACAGGGCTATGGCTAATGTGACAACTAAATGTGCTGGTAAGTGTCAATGTGTATGTACATCGAATATTGTGATAACATAATTTTCAATAAAGCTTAGTTTTTGTTGGACAGCAATGCAATGCCTAGTTAATCCAAATTAGAGCTCAAGTGGTGACTTCCCAGAGCCTAATACATCTCAACTGGAGTCCACAACAGCTACATTCAAATATGTACAATTACATGCTACATACATGCAGCTACAAGCCTAATGGAGACATATGGTCATGTGAGGGCATTTGTTATACTGCACCTAGGTGAACAGGTTGTCCTAGCGAAGTCATATTTTCAAATATTAAAACATTACACCATAACTATTATATCTCAACCATGCGGCCAGGCAACGCAAAGCCTATATCGTAATTGCAATCCCAATTCCCAATGAAGGCTACTCACATGTGAGATTCAATAAATTATAAAAGTTAAAATAAACTGATTAGTTTTAATAGTAAAAAATATTACTTTTGTTCTCGCTCCTAAACAGCTGGCTTCAAGTACATTTTTATCGGATCAACAAGGATTTTTCAAGTTTTTGAAACTGCCTGCTGCACTGATTTCTGTCAGAGACTCCTATAAGTTTAGGGGGATTTTGCTGTAGAAAAGAATAATCTTATATTGAGAATGGTGTGGCTGGCAGTAATAGGGCAGTGCTAGATTGCCACTCTACTCAAGCTGCAAATGTCTAGCAATCGCTGTGTGGTGCTGCAAATCTTTAGTAGTGCTCGAGAAATTGGAGAGAGTACATTCTAGCATAAGTTAGCTTTATTGGGTTCAAAGTGAGAGTGAAGATAATGGCCCATCGGCCCAGTTTTTATGTGGTACTTAATCCCATCAACTTGGATTAGTGATAGTACATGATATTACATGATGCAACAGCATTTATACATTGGTTTACAATGGTGTGCACTAATAACAGGTGTGAACAATAACAAGGGAGGATGGGGGTCGCCCACCTGATAATGTCTGAATGCCCATAGTTTGGAACAAAGGTCACAATATTGCATGTTTCGACTTAGATCAAGAGTTTGTACATAGTGACTGTATTTACATAGCTCACATCTCGCACTATGCAGCCTGTGTGCCTTGCCTAGTGTGTGGTAAGAGTTCAGCCTGTTTGGGTACTTGTGTTATTCTGATCCGCAGGACGGTCAGAATACATTCACCAAGTTACAGCATTATTATACTGCTTACAATTAGGGTTTGCATATTTATTCAAATATTGAATTTACGACACCTGCATCTAATATCCTGTGAGGTCTTTGCATAAATACCCATATCATTGAAGTGTGACTTTATCTTACACTCATCAACCAGTAAATAGAGTCTTGGCCAAGCTCCAATGGGAGTTTGCTAAGCCAACCTCTATTGGGTAGAGCTATAGCTGATGCATGTTAATCTCATTAATCCTTTATAAGCCAGTAAATTTGGTGCCTGTACTCATGCTTTGTGTAGATTTTGTGGAAGATCATCAGCTTGTATCTTTGATGTCAGCACATCTAACGTGCTGTGTTTTCTTTCAGAAATAAAGGAATTGTTTAGCATACACGTATTCATATAAACTCGAGTATCAGTTCGGGTAGTCTAGCAGTTGGTACCAATATTGATATAACAGCTGCAGTTTGGGCAGTCCTGAATTCGGGCGGTCCAGTAGTTCAGGCAGTTTAGAGTTTGGGAAATTTGGGCTCTTTCAGACAAGAAGAACGTGTGCTCCGCTCTCTAGATTAATATCAACTGAACGGCGATGTCCGAATGCTGGAAGAGCATCCACTCCAATGGAATTTCATGAATAAAATGAAACTTACCAGTCTTGAGAAAAATCCCCATAAAATTTCAACTACTCCACTTAGTACATTTACGGAAGTGCATAAAAGAGGACGCTGTCTGTTGTTACTATACAACATAGCAAGTGGGCTCAGATGTGGCAAAATCTACCTTGTTATTGAACGTTATCTGTGTTCATGCTTGGACAGTAACAGTGCCAGTTTAGAATATTTAATTGGTATTTTCATGGTCTGCACCGGGTAGTAGCCACTCCTAGAAATCGTCTGATTTTGGGTTTGTCTTGTCTGAGAGTGGGGGGCCACAACCAACGAGTAAGTCAGCGTAGCCAGAGAGTAGACTTTACAGCCCATAGTCTCAATACCCCGTTATGACAATGACTTTAATCTAGCACCGCGCCAGCAAGCCTGCCTGAGGAATTAGTGAACCTTGGCAGGCTGAAGACATTGGTGCAACTAAGTTGAGAAGGACTCAGCGTTTTACTGCCAAATACTACCTCTCTAATGTTATTGCAACGGGTACAAGTAGTAAAGAAGTGTTCAGGGGTATCTTCATCGGAGCCACACTTGGGACATGTAGGCTCATCAGAAAGCCCCATCACAGCAAAGTGTTTGCGGAAACCACAGTGCCCAGTTAACAGAGAGAGAAGATTTTTTAGGTCCACTCTGCGTAACTGCATAAGTTCATTAGTTTTATAACCTCTACTTTAGTAAAGAACATTTATGTTTGTCTACAGCTGTTTAACGTCTTCCATCTATCATTCATCTCATTCATGTTCATTTCACTCACTCATGATTTTGGGTTAGTTTTGATTATAATATTATATATTTATTTTCATTGATTCATTCAAGAATGAGCGTTCATGAATGTTCTGCTAGTCTAAAAGAGCCCAATATCATCTACCAGTATCAAGAATTACTCTAGCTATGAGAGCAGCTCTCACAATTGCCATAAATGCAATAGGTTTTGCGCTTCATGGTCACATATTTTAGAATATAGACTGAGGGCATCTGGCTTCGAAACATGCTAAGGGGAACTAAATAGGATCATTTTCTCGCCAAAAGGAGCCGAGCAAGAACTCAAATAGGTTCTACAAACACATCTATTAGGTTTTGGAAAGTCTAACAAATTCCTTCCCATGACTCAATTGGGAATTTAGGTTTTACTTGGACATTTGTAGGCCATATTAGCTAACATCAGACTATGGTAAGGCTCCAATTAGGATTTACTTAGATCTAGTCTAGACATTACTTGGCCTGTCTGACTGTGCCTGTTCTTCGGGTTGCAAATGATAACCGCCAAGACAAGTGATGGTAAACCAATGAGTAACTGTTTGTCCATTAAATTGTGCAATGGGAGCCATTGCATAATATTGTCAGCTATGTGGACAACCCTCATACTGCATGCTGTTCACATACCAAAATGGAATAAGTAAAGTAGCTTCCTTTAATAATTCATGCAAACATAAGAAGTGACAGTATTTACTATAGGTAATTTGATGGTGGTATATTCCATTTCTGAAAGAATATCATGAGTTTATCAATTCGATGAAAAAAAGATTTTTATCAAAATTCTAGGTTATTAACACTAGATTCTGTCTTCTACAGAGAACGGAAGTGGATTGCCAATGCCCATTATTGTGACTTAGCATGGTAGGCAAATGTGCGTTTGAAATCAGTAATGAAAATTCTAAAACTAATAATAAAATATCATACCAGCAAAAAACCATATGAGTTATTATTGCAAAGTAATCACAAGCACTTACTATGTCATAATCTCATTGTGAATTTGGTTGCAAATCGTTAGTAGTGGATATATTACTAAAAAATTGCTAAATAACAATATGATCTCTAAACAGGTAAAGTCCTATATAATACTAAAGGGTGCACGATGAGGGCAAAGGGAATTAAAATCTGTCTACTTCCCATTGTCACTGCTATATCGCCGATGTGTTTCCCATCGCGTGATCTCATGTTGCCAAGGCAGCGACGGCAATCGTTTTCCATTTCCGTTTTGAGCAAGTTAATGAATCTAATGTTAAAAACTGTTAATTTTGTAAATTTTGTTTTTTATCTAGTTGATAAACTCATGATATTTTTTCAGAAATGGAAAGACCAATATCAAATTACCTATACAAAATCCTGTCACTTCTTGTGGCTGGATGACTCATTTAAGAATGCATTAATTGCCCTTCAGCACAGATATCTCTTGGCTGATTAGTTTATATTGGATGATTGTATAGCGTTTATGTTTGATATTAACTATTTTATATTCAATATCACTATAGAGAAAAAACAACGTATGCAGTATTAAATAGTTGGAAACCTCAATATGAAAAGCTATAAATAAACTTCGGTTGAAGTGTTTCAACATAATTAATCTCACACTTTCCACGTAAAATATTCTCTGACCATGAAACAGTAATATATATAAAATGTAATTTTCGCAGAAAATAAAACTGATAATTATATAAGTATTTAGCAGCATAACCAACCGCCTAAGTTTTAGCAGCATAAAATGCCTAAATATTTACAAAGTATGATTTGATGTGTTGAATCTAAACAATTCATTTTGAAACCATCAGCCAATAAACATATTCAGTCATTTGTAGTGAATTCGCTTGCTACCAAAACAAAAGTTGTTCTGCAATAACTAGTGCTATGAATGCAGTAATATATTATGTAATTGAGATTACTCTGGGCATCGCCTCTTTTGGAGTTGAACCCATCATCGTTAGTTGCCACATCTTACTCACAGTATCAGTGGATCATGAGCATGACCAATGTATACTAAGTCTTGTCATGTGGTGGTCTGGGTTGCAGGGTATATATATTTAGCTAATTTGTAAAAATTTAGCAACATTTTTCTAGGGAAATATCAGAAAAATAAAAACAATCAAGTTTCAATGTTATTTGTAAACAATTGCAGCTCCGGTACTTCCACAAAGCTACACTAAATACATTACACCGGGCAGGCACAGACCAGGTGGACCTGGAACAAGAAGGAGAATCAGATTAAAACTGACCATCCCTGACAAGGTTTGTGGGAGTATTGTATTATAGCTATTAATGTTATTGAGAAAAGAAAGAGTTGACCATGCATATCCTGTTGATGACATGTCAACATAATTATTATATTATAAGTTGACTTGTTATAAATAAGACAACCATAGTCGACTTTCTCTTTTTCCAACAATGTATTGTACAGGATTTGCCGGACCCTGTAGGTAGGGTAAACACTTCACTGGACTCTAGACGATAGTGTTGGTAATTCATTCTGTACTTCTGGTTACAAATGCAAGTGGTGGATTATCTAAGATTAGCATGCAAGGGGCTAAGAAGGTTGTCGGGTTGCCTTGCAAACCCAACAAGCCTCGACTTGAGTACTTGCTGCTAATAAAGTTGCATTTAAGGATCTGGGTCGGGTTGCCCGAAAACAGGGCAGAATCCTTAGCTAGAGCAGTTGCCTGAAAACAGCCCAATGCATAGATGTTTCCTTTAAAGCAGTTAAGTACATGTAATGCTGAGTTCTGGAGTAATAATCAAGAAATAAATTTTGAAACTCGTATAATCTTGATTGAAGAAGCCGAAGTATTATTGGTATGGAGTAGAAGTGCAACTGAACATAGTGACAAAATATGAGGCTTTAGGTAAAACAGATTGCTGACTAACGATTTCTGACAGAAAGGCTGACAGTTTGTAACTGACAAACTGCCTATATAAAATACCAAATAATACAAAGTGATTGTTTATAAAATACTGACAAATTACAGTTTTACAATATTACAAGCACAATTGTTGGTCAGATACTAATTAGCTGGCGGTAACGATTGTTTACCAAGGATAGCTAGCCTGAACCATAAATAATACTGGGTATAACAATATAGTACAACATGTAAATAATGCAGATTCTGACAAATAGTGAATAATAACATAAATATTGGCAAGTAATAGAATAATACTATATTGGCAATGTTAGATAGTGTGAGTGTGATATACATGTATGAGTGACCGTAGGGGGCATCCGCACTGTAGATTATAACATTTATGATCTGGTAATAACTATTATATCAATATGATAATATAAGCATGTACAAGTGTTTAACTCATTTACCCCTAAACCGCCCACAGCCGCCTGGGAGTTGTCCCTTTTACTATTTTTTTAAAACGATTTTGAAAATTTCTCATTTTGTATTTAGACCCTTGACAGGCATGGCAAATATATAATCATCAAGACAATCCAATGGTCTTTCAATTAGAAACATTTCAGATAATTTAAACCCATGATAAAGTTTGGCACAGGTCAAACTGTGAAAAAAAAACACGGGCAAAAGTTGCCAAATAGTCCAGGAGCATTGAACATTGCATATATCTGAGAATATAGCAATAATTATATAAGCCTCTATAAGGTAAGTAGTTCAATGGTCAGCTTTGTCAGCTTAGCTAGTACAAGGTTGTGGGTATTTAATGCTATGAATTAGTAACGACTATGCATTATGTAATATCAGACTGATCTGACCAATCATGTGTCACCGTTCATCTGACGATACAGCACGAAGGGGCAATCAGATTATTGTTAATATCTCAGTGTTTAGCAATATTGTTACTATGATACATATGCAGGTGGGTGTACTTATGGACGTATAATGTCCTGCTAAGTTATTACCAAGTTTCATTACATTCCGTTTTCTACAAATTTCGATTTTGCCATGTTTGTATCAATTGCAGGATATAACACCAAACTGTGCCTATATCAAGTCTATTGAGTTCAAAGTAAATAGTACTGGAGACTACAAAAACAATGGGAGTCTTGTTGGTAACCTTTCAGCTCATACTACATACTCTGTTGATGTCAAAGTTAGAAACGATAAGAATTTATTGAAGAATGCTACATTTCTATCCACAACCACTCTAGATCTAGGTAAGTATTGGAGATTATATGTACTATAATTCTATAAATTGTCAGACATTAGTGATTTGCGTTTGTCGTTTTGAATAATGTTCTTAATTTATAAAATATTAATCTACATTAAATTTTGATCAGCATAGGTGCAGATACACATGCACACCTCCTATGATGGTGAATGAAAATAGATAAATTGTCACAATTTTGAATCCAATTTTCGAATTCTCTTTCCCATAACTGTCCCTATTCGGGAAAACGATGACGGATGCAAGGTTGAGCTTCTCGAAATCTTACTATTGAATATTCAATAGTAATATTCATCATTCAATAGGTGTGCGGTTCATTGCCATTAACACTACTTGCGGTATATAGTACATATATTGTAATACTTTCACTACCCTCCCCTCCTCAGGCCCAAGGCAGAGACCTGAGGCTGACAGTGACAGTAGCTTTATCCTTGTATTACCGAACACACTGGTGGCAGCGGCACAAGCCGCATCACAGGATTATTATTAGATAGGCAGGAGAGCCTCCTTGGACACTAATATAAGTGGAGGACTGTCCTGCCCGCTTTGACCGTTCTAGGTGGCTTTTGCTGCATACTGTACGAAGCCAGGCCTACACTACCATATACATGTAAGGATTGTTGTACAGAGAGAATTGTCTCACTTCTGTTTTGTGTCTTCTTAATGGGTGGACACCCTTTTAATAATAAATCATTTAATCGCTTTACAAAACAAAATTTTACTTGTTTTTTACTTCTGTCTGTGCAATGTATTGTGTTGGTATTTCTATGCCACCGCTCTGTTTCATCCCCAGACAGGGCCATTCCAGTCCTTGTCCGCCCCTCCTAAAACCACAGCTTGTCTTGCGGCTGCATGCCAACTCTAAACTGCACCTTATAAAGAGAGTTCTAGCTGATCTCCTCTAACTCAAGTTGCCAGGGGTCCGTAAGCATTCATCTCAACTCTAAGAAGTAGAGACAAACTGTTACATTAGTCTCAACGGTAGGATTAGAAACCTTCCCACACCTTGGAACCAAGGCAACTTGGACGCCTTGGCCGAGCCTAGCCAACACAGTATATTAGATTATTTTTCGGCAATATGATGGACCTTTAACCGGACGCCTTCCAATCCCCAACCCTACCATCTACTCTAACACACATGGCTTCCCCTAGACAGCATAACCTGGATGAGGAAATAGGTCAGAACTGCCTGTTGGATGTTTTGGAGAAGATAGATCCAGAACCCCGGCTGGACGGAAGGATAGATAGGCTTAAGGCCCTCAGGAGAGGGGAATGCCAGCAACTTCATACATTTTTGTATGGAGTTAGCTGGAGTGAATGACTGGGATTTTGTCAGAGTAAATTTGCATATGAGAGATGCCCTCAAATGTGACACCATAGACAATGGCAGGGCCAAACCCTCCAGGGCATAAAAGCTGCACTCCGAGCCCATTTTGAAATCACAACCCATGAAGCTCGGGTCGAACTCACGAGTGTAAAAAGTGAATTCCAGACCACCCTACAGGAGTGTGCAGCGGAGATGAAACGACTGGTGGTAGTAGCTTATGCTGCCCTTCCAAAGCCCCACAGCATACTAATGGTCATAGACTTCTTCAACTGTGCAATCAGTAGCACTTACCTGCGAAGGTACCTCCTGACTGTCTAGTTAAGCCATCACACAGCTGGCTAGTGACATCCTAGTAAGAGCCATTCGAGGATAAACTGCTAAATTAGAGATCTGGAGCCCACATTCCCCCTCTGGTGGTCCATGCAGAAATTATTCCTCCAGCCATTGTTGGAGTGTAAGAGAGATAGCCATTGCCAACAGGATTGCCAAACTCACCACAGGACCAGCCCCTTCCGTAGACCTAGAGCTTCCTCCCAAGAGCTCCGAAAATGGACATGCTTGCAGCAGTGTAAGCCAGCCTACTTACTGAATGCAATAGGGAATGACGAAACCAACCGATCCCAGTTCCTGAAATCTAGGAAAAGCCCAAGACAGCCTGATCCGCTACTCCACCAACCCGATATTTGTCCATCAAGACCCACAATACCTACAGTAATCTCCAATCAGAGGAAGAGACAAAAGCCTCAGAGAAGGGGCCCTAACCCTGGCCCCCCAGCCTGACTTCGGTCAGACGATCGCGGCAATGTCAAGCTGCTTCTATTCCCAGAATCTCCTAGCCCTAGCCAGACCTCTCTTTAACTGCAGCTAACAGCATAGAGCTGCCTTACTGGAGTAGCTGCTTTTTAC
>JAOQGN010195231.1:0-10899 GCA_027564295.1 Himantozoum antarcticum | reverse complement strand
AACACAGTAACTAGAGGGAGAGCAGCGTATGATTAAAGCGCTCAAGCTCTCCGGCTGAGGCACAATAAATCACCCGATGCTCTCCCGCATGCTGAATCCTAACATGACGCCTTACTAAATCCTTATTGTTCCGGCCGTACCCACACCCACAATACCACATAAAGAAGTGACCTTCTTGATGTAGGTAAAGTCGGGTAGGTTTGTCCGAAACAAAGGAACATAACCCGCATTCACCAGGAGTTGCTAGCAGGGTATTGACCTCCCTAATACCGGCTTTATCTGCTTCCAGAGCAAAACTTACATTACTTTGATGTGTTCCAGACCTTGCCTTGTTGCCTTTATCAGATTCTGCAGCAGTGTCAACCTCTAGTGCAGATGTGGATGTACCAAGTGCAGACTGGTTCACAGCTGGAGAGCCCACCTCGCCTTCACTCACATCCAGTAAATTTTCATCTAACACATCTGTATCACTATGGAATAGCTCCAGATCATCTATCTCCATAGCATCAGCCCAGTCAGTAGATGCGCTCCTTCGGTCCTGATTGTCTTCTTTTGTTCCGCTATCGTAACAGAATGGTAGTCATCTGTAGTGTATGCAGTTCAGAGTAGTAATGACAATTTAGTGCAACACACAATGATTTATTCTAGACATGCGTTCCAACTTTATTACAAAGCTACGCAAGCCTAGTCAAAGCGGTTAGGATTCACACTGGCGATAGCTGCTCTGCTATTGGTCCATACACTACTACTATTCAAATACCAAACTAAGCACAAGGTGCGTGAGTGCGTACATAACTTAAGAAACCATGTATGAATGATAACTTATCACGCTCTAAATTATTCACGACATTCCTTACTGATCACATAATCGCTTGCCTAGCGACTGGTCACATGATCATATGCTAGTCCGAGGTAAGATGCGCAGATTCATTTCTAAATTGACTTTGTCTAACTGCTGTTACTACGCAACAATTACACTCAGTAACTATCATAGTGCCTTGTCAATGGATGACTATGTCTATGCCTAGGAAATGACATAAACATACTTCCTGTTCAGGTAGTGGCAAACAGGGCAAAAGATGCACTTTTCTAAATGAATTTCGAAAAATTAATAAGATGTGCACTTTATATGGAAATCAATCACCATAGTATAACCCTAATATAAAATAGGATTTCCATACCATGTTGGTGCCATCCTACGACGCTTAGGCTCTCCACCGTGAGGTTGGATTTCAGCATTGACAATGGGTTTACTTGCTACTGGTTCAGATGGCTGTTGACCAGTTGCTGCTGTTTACCATGGCGCTGCTTACTAGCCCCTTGTGGACGCTTGAGACTGCTTGTCTCTACCATACCGTCACAAGCATTTCTGCTCCTGTTAGTTTTCATAGAGTTTTTCTCTATAATACCCTCACAAGCATTTCTGCTCCTGGTATTATTAAGAGAACTTTTCGTCTGTGCACGTCGACAATGCACTCCACCTCGACCGACATTTGACATGGGTCCAGTAGGCCTATCGTTAGGTATGAGGGATACCTTGGTAGGTCTACCTTTCCTAGCAGAATGGGGTCGGCGTCCAGTTTAAGATTTCGTCATTTCTTTATCGGACGACGCAACAGTTTGTTCAACTGGGCGTTTATCGACTGTCATAGACCGATGATAATATTTGAACCTAGACTCTTTGACAACTGATCTATACTGTGCCAGTCGATAGGTATGGTTGGGATAGACCGCGACTACTTTGAAAGGCCCAACAAACTGTGGCTCCAGCTTGGGGTTAACACCTTTCCTTTGTCGACGGCTTTCTACCAATACCTCATCCCCAATGTCGAACATGCAGTTACCTTCATAATTAGAAGGTATGGAAGCTCTTTGTTGTGCCTTTAACAACTCCAGTGCTTCAAAAAAGTCGACGCTGGAGGTTTTTGAGACATACCCAGTGTGAGTTTTTATCAAGGGTATACTGGCACCATATACAAGCACGTCAGGGAGTCAACACTGCCTTCCAAACATCAGAAAGTTTGCACTCTCTTCCGTAGTGGAATTAGGCGTCGCTCTAAATGCTGGCATAATCTGTGGCAGCAACTCATTTCAACTGGCCTGTCTTCTCTCTCTTTGCTTTAACAGACATCTCAGTGAGTCAGCCAAGGTTCTGTTACCCTGTTCCACCACCCCAGTACTCTGAGGATGGTACGAAGTGGTCCGGGTCTTCTCCACCCCCAGAGGTCGCACAGCTCCAGAATAAAAATCAGAATCAAACTGTGCACCTCTATCAGAGTGCAAGCACTCTGGGAAACTAAAGTAACAGAACACATTTTTGTCCAAAGCATGTGTGACTACAGATGCTGTAGCATCATGAATGGCTAGCACATCCTGCCATCTGGTGAAGCGGTCGGTAAGCATGAGAATCCACTTATTACCTGGCATTGAGCCAACTAAACCACTAGCGACTTGCTGCCGTGGGCAACCACCTAAGAGATGGCCACCCTCCTTTTGGGAAGCCCGTCCACTCTTTTTAGATTCTTGACAAGTATCGCATTATCTGATTATGCGTCAGAGGCTTGCCGTCATACCTGGCCAAAACGAGTCCAGCCTTAATCGCCTCAACGTACGCATGAAACCAGAATGAGCCATAGTGTGACAGTCCCACACTACTTTCCATCTTAGCAATTTGGGACACATTGCTACATGCTGGGCTCTACTAGTACTTATTTTACCAATTCGGACTGTGAGTACACTGTCATCCCTGATTTGCATCAGTGTCAGTAATTTACTCAGTCAGCGCAAGTCGACAACACCCAATGATAGGTCAGCTATGTCGATCCCTGTGTTCATCTCGACAGCCCGGTAGACAAGAGATAGTTCTTCATCGCCCTTTGCAAGTTTACCAGATCAGACACATCATTACACACAGTAGATTGTCTTCTCTCTGTATAACCTCTGCAGAAAGCCGGGGCAGCAGCTGATGAGTGCTCTCCATCTGTAGGCTTTCTCTGGTGGTTCATGACTATGACTGGAGACAGGGAGCGAGTCTCGCGCTTGGCTGTCGGTCACACCAAATCTCTCCCTCAGTCCTGCCACTATGTCGACTAATTTAACTGGAGCTGCCTTGCCTGACCGACTCTGCCTCATGTGAATGGACATGAGGGTATTATCCCATTCATGGACTTCTGCCAAATCAAGGAAGTCGGCAAGGAAGATGCCTAGATTCCCTGTGCCATCGAACTTGGGTGTTTTCAACCCAGCTAATGTGGCATGGAGGGTTGTGTTGACGTACGATAGTCGCCCCTGTGTAGGTGGATACTCTATTGGCACCGGTTCGATTTGCACAGGCTCTTTCACACCATCGACAGAGGGGGCTGCCGGCAGGGAGGTATTATACATTTCCCAGTCCGTTATCCACTAGCTCTGTCGACAGTGACGTGTCTACTTGGTATAGGCATGGTCCTAGACAAGAGAGTCGACGCTACCTCTCCGTCTGGTACACCATGTGATACCCTTCTACTCCTAGGAGTAGGTCGTGGCCTCGCCACTGAGCTGGCAGCAGACAATTGGTAGGGTGTGTCTGCTGGGAAACTTTCCGGTTCCATTCTGGGCACTCCTTGTTCCCATCGACTATCTGAGTACATCGACTGATCAACACTGGGAGGGTTGCAGACAGTATCTGCCTCCACTCTCAAGTGTGATAAGTGGTCGACGTCCTCTAGACTGTTGGTAACTGTACGTCGACCAGTCCATGCTTGGAGCCGGGTAACCTTTTGGTTCCAATCTATCAAGCATGGACTGTCGACTAGCTCTAGGTCGACAGGAGCTTTAGGGTTTGGCAGCCAGAGGCCACTTCTGCTCTATCACGATGGGTCGACCTGTCCTGAGTCCCAAAGAGCTGAGTAGCCGCATGTCCAACTCACTTTGACGGTCTACCAATCCGTTGGTATCAGGAGCGGCCAATTGGATGTGTGTGATTGCTCATCCCAAAACAAGAGATATCGCACCCTGTACAATATCAATGCTGAGCCTTCTCCTGGGCCTCGGACGAGGTGCAAGCGTAGGACTCATGTGATGGCTTGGACAGCAGTGATGGCTTGGAAGAGGAGGTATGTGTTCCTCCGCCATCCCCAGGTTCTCTGCCGAGAGAGTAGGCAGCATATGGAGAGCACTCTCCAAGGAGAGGCTATGCTCGTCCACAGCACCAGTGCCACTCTGCCGCAGATTAAAGGTATCTTGCTTCGACATTGTCACTGTTGATCCAGCTACCTCCCTGGATCGACTTGTCAGTGACATGTCCCTGCCTTCAGACCCCACTATAGCTAGTGCCTGCTACAGAATTC
Source organism: Himantozoum antarcticum (assembly GCA_027564295.1). Taxonomy (NCBI): domain Eukaryota; kingdom Metazoa; phylum Bryozoa; class Gymnolaemata; order Cheilostomatida; family Bugulidae; genus Himantozoum; species Himantozoum antarcticum. The sequence continues at coordinate 6,571 of JAOQGN010195231.1, read as the reverse complement.
GACTGGCTGACTTGGCCAAGCGATTGTCTGTGTGCAGATGTCGGCAAGTCTGGCTTACTGGCTGAGCCAAGCAGAGCTCGTTGACGTACCTCTAGCTTACGACACCATGACTGGCTGTCAGGTGTGTCTGCCACTGTCGAGTCTTGTTAATAGGTACACGTGCTAGAGGTACCCTAATCAACCTAATTGACTCCTTCACAGTTCCGAAGAACACAGGTCGACAGTTGGTCGGCAGATACCTCACAGCGCACGGTAAGTGTGAAATAAGCTACCCCAATCAACGTAACTGACTCCTTCACAGTTCCTAAGAACCCAGGTCGACAGTTGGTCGGCAGCCAACTTATAAATACAGCTTACTACCTAAGCTACAAACAGGAAACAGTGGGAACGAAATGGAAAAGCAAGTATAAAGTAAACAAAGAAAGTAACAATGTTTGCACAAAAATTACTAACTAACATAAGCAAAATACAGGCTTACCAAAATCTGCACTGATGCTCACCAATGAAATGGACTTTGTCAAGTGCACTCACCTCTTTCACTGTTATGTAGCAACTTGTAGCATTAATGGCCTACTGAAGCAATAATGGATACAAGTACACAAAACGTCTCTGGCGGGGCCTCCAAAACGTTGGTAGAAAGTTTATTTAGCCCCTTGGAGAAGTACAACAATGGTAGAAGAAGGTGAGTAGATATAACGATACTGTAAGTAGTCAATTCAAGCACATATCTACTCCGGCAGGAACAACAAGACTGAAGCATACTGAGATATGACAAAATCACTAAATGGTAACTGGCCCATTAAAGGCTTAAGAGTCAATAATGTAGAGTCAATAATGTATAGTGTTCATACATATAGGGAATGGATTGCAATACATAAGGCTGAGTTAAGTAGATAAGTGGATAATGTTATTGCAATGCCACTGGATGGTGTAGCGTCCCTATATTCTCAGCAACAGGTAACTTGGATCTTGGATAGATAACAGAAGGCAGCTGTCTACATTTGTAGGATACATCTGCAGCCAGCATATAAGGTGCTCCTATCATCAGGGGAGGTTATCTGTCCTCTACTAATCAGGGTGCAGGCATATTCACTAGTGCAACTGGAAGGCTGGCAGTTACCTACACAATTAAGATGCAAGAATTGCACATCCATAACAATACTCCACAGACACACTCCACAGACACACTACACACAGACACACTACACACAGACACACTACACACAGACACACTACACACAGACACTACACACAGACACTGCACAAAGACACTGCACACAGACACTGCACACAGACACTGCACACAGACACTGCACACAGACACTGCACACAGACACTGCACACAGACACACTACACAGACACGCTACACACAGACACGCCACACACAGACACGCCACACACAGACAGACCACACACAGACACACTACACACAGACACACTACACACAGACACACTACAGACAGACAGACAGACAGACAGACAGACAGACAGACACACCACACTACACACAGACACGCACACACAGACACACTACAGACACACACTACACACAGACACACCACACACAGACACACTACAGACAGACACACCACACACACTACACACAGACACTGCACACATACACTACACACAGACACTGCACACAGACACACTACACACAGACACACTACACATAGACACTGCACGCAGACACTGCACACAGACACTACACACATACACTGCACACAGACACTGCACACATACACTACACACAGACACTACACACATACACTACACACAGACACTGCACACATACACTACACACAGACACTACACACATACACTGCACACAGACACTACACACAGACATACACAAAACACAGGTGAGATTTATGTGGTCAGGGAATTATTACAGTAGTTAGAAGGCATATAATAGGTAGTCACAGTTACTCTCACAATTGTAATTAGCATTAAAATCGTAGAGGGTAAGGGTAAAGAGGGAATGGTAGATAATCGTAATGACGGTTCTTGATTTTCACTCGGCATAGACACCACAGCATTGATCAAAACTGCTCAGTTTCAAAGCAGACTTCGGGATGCACGCGGCCACTGACTTGCTAGCTATAATCACATTTTCACGCTCTTATTTTATGTCCTTATCTTTATAGATAGCAGATGATCAGATGAAACAGATGCAATGAACGACACAACCTGAAGTGGGAACTACCAGTAAAAAAAATCCGTGCTGTAAGAAGGCACTGCATCTGTATTGTAAAGCTCCCCTAAAGCAGCAATAAGTGCAGAAGCGAACATATGAGAATGTATAACACAGAACGTGCATCACAAGTTGCTCATCAACAGTGGTCATTATCTAGTGAAACAAGGAACAACATAACGATTATGAATTTTACAATTTGCTAAAGTAACTTAGCAAAAAATAGTAACACTTGTAACTGGGACTGAACTCGGGCCCTTTGCGGGACAGCGAATAACACATCAGCAGACGAATGCATCCAGCTCGGTAACTTTAAAAGAGAAGCGTCGCCGATGCACTTCAACACTCTCCATACCACTGTACTCAAGGAAACCGGAATTTAATCCCATGCAGTGTTATCCAATTCTGACAGTCGTGAAGGCGCAGAAATCTACCTGCTAATGACTAACACATAATTGAGTAGTATACGAGCAATACATTATGAATTTTACAATTTCCTACAGTAACTTAATAGAAAATAGTAAGACTCGTAACTGGGACTGAACCTGGACCTTTGCAGCACAGCGCCTAGCACAGTGGCAGGCAAATGGCGCCTAGCACAGTGGCAGGCAAATGCACCTAGCACAGTGGCAGGCAAATGGCGCCTAGCACAGTGGCAGGCAAATGCACCTACTACACCAGCTCGGCAACCTTAAAAAAGAAGCTTCGTCAGTGCACTTGAACACTCACCATACCACTGTACACAAGGAACACGGTTTGATACTAATCAAACAGGTACATCTCGAGCCTTGAGTGTCTCATCATAGGTGCAAAACTCCCATCAAGCAAGTTAGAGATGTATCAACTAATGATATATGCACACTGACCGACATTCAGCCTAACTAGTGGAAAGAGTTAATGCTATCCCAATGGCATTAACTCTTTGACTACTTTATTTATTTTTACGATTTCCGTAATTTGTGTTCAAAATTGAACATATCTCACTTGATTTCCATGTTCTGAGAGAACGAATAGAGCTAGAGCCTTGAGGTAAATATGAAAAGTGATCACAACATAATTTTACGGAGGTGGTTGGGGGCCTAGCTCAGATAAGTAAAAAAAAACAACAAGCATTGTTAGATTTATTGCCAATGGTAGTGAAGTTTCACACTAAGAGGGTTGAAACCGAGTTTATTAGAATTTCCTAAATATTCTGAGTTTAGTTGGGTTAGTTCTGGTTACTGAAATCGATGTAATCAAATACATAAATTTATGTGCAACAAGTTGGCCCCGACAGATTGGTAGCATGTGTGACCATGTTTATGTTTTTCGGTCCTCTAGTGATATTATTTGTATGTGGTAAACCACACAAATGTTGGCATCGGGGTTCGATATGGGCAAGAGTGTAGACTCTAGGCAAGAGTGTATACTCTAGGCATGTTTTGAGTCTCTCTTTGTGTACAGCGCAATTTACACCGGATTATAAATTGAAATATGCATTTACATAGAGTTATCTTCCCTACTTCTGTGGGAAGATAACTCTCTTGCAATGCCTATGCTGTATGCCTCTAGCAGATTGAAGAGGGATTGAAGATTTTGACTAAGGTCAAATAAAGGCCAAGTTAAACAGGAAGTTACCAAAGAGCCTGTGTTTCTTACTGAGTGGTCTGAAAAGCATGGGGAATATGCATTACCTAGCATTTGACCAATGTAATTTTAATGAATGTGGGCTAAGATAAGATATGTTTATCGCAGCCGAGTGAATGAGTGAAAATAATTCTAAAGCTATCTCGAAAGATATTTTCTTTCCAACAGTTTGGAGCAAAGGAGTCATAAATAAGTCAAATAATGTTTTGTACCTGTGAAAAATTTATTGATACCATTATAATTTTAATTTGTATGTTTTGTCGTTTAAAATTTTAATATTTGTTCTGAATCATCTTATGTAAGTAATAAATTAGAAGACCCAAAGTCAAACCGAACCGAGATCCGGACTCGAGTCTTAAATCCGAATCCGGAATTGAAATCTGCGACTTGACCCTTCACTAGGTAATAAGGTTACTTCTGGTTCAGGCTATGGCACATGGCACTGGCACATTCCGACTCCATTAGATGGGAATAGGAAAAACATTACTTTTTTCAGAAGAAAATGAGTTTATCATTTTTTATATTGTGTGTGAACAATTAGACCTAGACAGTTGAACCTTCACCATTGGATTCTCCTAAAAATTCTACACAAAATACATATACATATTCCATAACTGCCTTCGACCCTTTAGTCTCACAATCAGAATCAGTACATGATCAGCCAGTGATCAAGTCACAGTCAGTTTGCAAGTGAGACTGAGAAATTGTCCAATGCTCAAGTACACCTGTTCAACACCCTATTCAATTCACTCGCTGTGTAAGCGTGACATCTATGCAATTGTTACGGTACCATTTCTTTTCAAGGAAATATGGAGAAGTTGTTGCTGAGTTACCAAACTCAGCAGGTAATTGTTTGCAACAATCACCCGCTGAGGTAATTGTTGCAAACAATTACCTCAGCCATGGGCAATTACTGGGCCATGGGCAATTACTGGGCCATGGGCAATTACTGGGCCATGGGCAATTACTGGGCCATGGGTTGTTGCAAACAATTACCGGAAGGTTGTCGGAGTTTAAATTATTTGCTTTTCACTATATATTCATTAGTTTGCATATTCATATTTTATCGCTACATAATACATGTATATGTAGTCATATTCTACCGAAAATTCTACAAAGTTATTTTTGCTGCAATTCTACAAACCAATTTGCACACATTTACATGTTCCTAGCATATAGTAATGAACAAGACAATTATGTTCTATGTTCTAATTGACCATCAGCAGGCAAGCCTATCGTGAAAGTGCGAAAGCAACTATTTCTCTAGGGTCACATAGCGAATCCCACACGAACATTAAGTTCATTTCGAGAAAACAACTTTAGGTTGGTGTGCACGTAGCATTCGCGTGATTTTCAGTCATCTAGAGAGTAAAGATAGAGACTCCAACAAGAACTACAAAAGAGATTGTAAGGAAAACCCCCAGCTGCCCATGGTAATTTCATAACAATGTTGGCCTGAAAATGACAAGATGGAATTGGATGACAAACTGCAGATGCCAGCGTGCATTTGATAGAAGGCAGACAACAGAATGCAGATGCCAGAAAGCAGATAGCCAAATGCAAATAATTACCGGAAGGTTGTCGGAGTTTAGACTCGTTAGAGGAGAGCTCCTGTATTCTCAGCTCCAGTCTATCTGCTCTCTTGCGCTCCTGTGCCAACTGTCTCTTTAGATCTTTCATCTTAAAGGTCAAAGAAATGCAAAAATATTCTGAAATAGTTATTCACTATTTCAATGTTCTGCAGTCTATTCTTAAACAATATAACGGTCTTCGAATGTTTGCAGTCTGCAATAATGATCTTAAACAGGTTAGGACATGAATATTCTAGCCATTTTACATGGTTTTTTATACATTTTAGATGTAAATTTAAAAGTTATTACGTCTTGGAGTTATGCTCACCTTACCCTGCTCTATAGCAATATGATGCGTAATGCTGTCTTGAATGACTTTTTCAGATCAGCATGCAACAAGTGCTATAAAGGAGAAATCTATAAATTTCTTGTGTTTACCTATTTATACTGTGATTTTTCAAAATAATCTTACACATCTTAGGAATCCAGGATGCTACCATAGCAGCTGCTGCTACTGCTACTATTGGTATGCTAAACTAGTAGTAGGACCTTATACTTGTAGTTGGTAGTTGTGGGTTCTCCACAGATTTGTTACTAGTCTGAACAAAACTTTAAAATCCCGGAACTGAAGGACTCAATTAATCATCATAATAAATAATTATTGCAATTGGTAGAGTTTATTGGGAGTTGTTCTCTTTAGGGGAGGATAAATCCTGTTATCTTTTGTAATGGCTTTAGTTGGTGATTGTAGCTTAATTTTTTTTCTTGTAGGAAGAGGGAGCCATGCTCGTTGGGCACCCTACCTAAATCCGCCCCTGTATCCATACAAATTGATGTACATGCATATTATTAGAAATTTCAATAGGAGTAATCTTCCCCTGGATCCCCAGTGATCACTCTCTGGTTAGCTCATAAATATATTAAACGTGTTTGACGATGACATAGCAACAGCAGTCATTGCTAATGGCATAACACTAATGAGTGTGTTAGACATGCTAGCCACTCACACCCAACATATTACATATATGAGAAATTCGCTCCACAACTCTGAAAATTTGCGTGCAGTAATTTAAGGATTTATTCTGTTATTTTTCTCATTTGACTACTGTAATTATGATTGGATAGTTTTTGTTGCTAATGGTCTGAAAGTGTGGGTTTGGTATGCATAAAAGTATATTC
>JAOQGN010195120.1:0-10899 GCA_027564295.1 Himantozoum antarcticum | reverse complement strand
GAAAGCTATTTTTCTGGAGATAATATTTTGATTATCTGTAGCATCATAAAATTGGATTATCAGGATTAGTGATGGATATAAGTCAAGGTATCAGCTATTCACAGTGAAGTATTTTTGAAATAAAAGAAATTCACTCTCACCTAAAGAGTGAATTGCGGCACTGCGTCCCAGTGCTGCAAGAATACGGTAGCAATACTATAGTAAATATAGTAATTGTATAGTAATAGATATAGTAATGGTAGTAATGTAATAGTAATAAATATAGCAATAATAAATAAAAGTAATACTCGTCGTGATTACTATAAAAATACAAAATAATAGTAATAATGGATTGGTAGATTGTATAGGTGCAGCGTATGATATTGTTGTAGAATTGTCTGCTCCCCGGTTTGGTTTATAGTGGGTAACTCGGACTAGCCGAGTTGCTCTGTATTTACTTGTCATTATGTTTACTTGTATCTATGCTCAGTTACCTCATGCTTATGCTTTTATCAATTCCATGGGGCCAGCTTAGCTGGCCCTTGTTACTTGTGTTGTTAGGCCAGCCTAACTGGCCTTTCTTAACTACTGTTTTACATACCGGTGTTCTATCGCCCGGGTAACTGTCTTCCCGGGTTGGCTACTCATTTTAGTATATCTGTGCCTTATCTGCGCTTTATGTACTGATGTGCTTTTATATACCTTGTGTACAGTCCGACGTAACCAGACTGTTTTTGCTTGTGTCCATGGTTTTAGTTTCATATATTATGCCAATTCTTTTTTCTATTGATAGCCGGCTTCACAGGACGGATTCACTGTCCAGTTAGCTATGCTGAGGATATAAGGGCGCTCGCCCTGCCATTCATTGCCATTCATGTTCCAGTCTCACACTGTCATGCTCATGTTGTATAGCTGTGCTAAATACAGCCGACTTTACTCTTTTAACTAAATCACTAAACCATCCTAATTATTCCATATACATTGTACCAGTTGTATATGTTCCTTTCCTCTGCCTAGACAGAGGACAGCCTTCTGGCCGGGCCGCCGGCCGAGCCACAATAAGGACACCTTCCACTAATTTAGCCGGGCCCATCCGAGTTGGGGTAGCCGGCTGCACATAAGCCGGGGTCTCTGGGGTCTCCTCTCTACAATTCCTTACTTTGGTTCTTGTGCCGGATGTTGCTCTACTCTTCTGGAGTAGGGGGCAAACGTTGCAATAGTTTGTAGACGAGAGGGGCTCTCGCAAGAACTAACCTGTAATGTAGAGTGTTCTCCACACTACACAGGTCCCTCTGCAGGCTACAGTATGAGGTATATCTTCAGGAGTTATGTCACATGCATCTCCAGGTGTCCCCTGACATGATGTACAGTTGAGGTCATAACCTCTGTAGCTAGGCAACTTGGAGTACATCTTAGTATCAATACCTGGAGATAACAGATAGTACAGTTTTCTAAATTCTTGTCTCTCTAAATATTCCTGAGGATAGTTTTCTTAGGCAATTACACAATCATATTGTAACAGTTAGCCCCATAGAGTTATCTCCGATAGAGTTAGGGAAGATAACTCTATGGTTAGCCCCCACTGTCTTAGAGTGGAGGAGAACGGTCATGGAGCCCTGGCAACTTGAGTGAAAGGAGACCAGCTAGAACTCTCATTATAAGGTGCTTTCTCCAGTCAGCATGCAACCGCAGGAGGGGACTGTGATTATTGGGAGGGCAATAGGGCTTGTGCAACTCTGTCTGGGGTAAGACAGAGTTTCCTCGGGGGAAAGCCAACATAATGCATGGTACAATAAGGATAAAGCGCAAGACAAGTTAAGTAACGGTTTGGTAAGTGCATTCAACTATACGGAAGAGCGCCAGCTCTATGCTGATGACCTCTATCCACATATGGCTAGTGGTTGCCTAAAAATGGCAAGGAGCAGACAGGACGGTCCTTCACTTTTATTAGAGCCAAAAGGCCATCATGTCTACAGATCTATGTAATGTCTATATCCGGAGACCTACCGCCAGTAGGCTCGGTAATATAGAGTCTATTGTCAATGTCAGCCTCGGGCTTTTATCTGAAGCCTGATGAGGGGAGGGTAGTGAAATCATCACAATATTATAAAGAAAGGACAACAGAATAAAATCAAGAAGGCTTGCTTTAAAATATAAATATTTAATTTTCGTAGTAAAATGTCAATTTTAATCATAGTTGAAATAATTATATTAATGGAAAACAGAAATATCTCAAATCATAAAGTATACTAATTATTTGCTGGATATTATTATAGCAAATACCAATTATTGTAGTATTAATTGTGACCCAAATGCAGGCAAGAATAAATAGTATGGCAAATTAATATAAGAATAATAAGAAATCATTGTACATAAATTATTTCTTATTATTGCCAATAATAAGAATAAACTGCCAATTTCACATACTACCAACTTACAAGGCTTTACAATTAAGTGGTTAATATCAATTAAATCTAGAGAGCTTAATATTAATAGTACAGCCACTCATACCTTGTGTTAAGGATAGACCCATGGTTATAATTACAAATGTAATCAATATCTTCATTTTGTGTTGAGCTGATAGTACTCAAGCAATACTTGCAAAGCAATCTGATCCTGGCAGAAGTTGCAGCAAACACTCCCAATGGCCTGCTATACAATACTGAGGTTGAAGGCTGTAGTATATTTATCGAATTAATATAGTAATTATTGAACGAAAGGTCTGTTTAACTCTATTTTATGATCATTAGGCTGTGAATAAGTAACCATGGTTACGCATGGCTTATAAACAGTTAATGCATGTCAAAACAATAGTTGCTTATTTACATCTGCACACGGCATGCAGGAAATCAAAGCAATTTATAGGGTACAATTAGTAGTTGTCTTACCAGTGGGATACATAAAGAGCATATTATTCACTAATTCGATATATCCAAAGTGCAGCGCAAAATAATGTGTGGAAAATGTCTTATTTTTTGCAAATTCAGGGACTGCGACTTGTGAGTGACATCACTGTGCCACTATGAGACATCACTGTGCCACTATGAGACATCACTGTGCCACTATGAGACATCACTGTGCCACTATGAGACAATGGGATCATATTGTGTTTAAACTTTACAATGTAAATCTGTACATCTATCACTTCATCATGCCATGAGTGTTTATTGATCAAGCATGTAGACAAGTAAATTATGTAGATATGAATACGCAACATGAAACAACTATAACTAAATAAAGCTCACAATTTCGTTATAAAAATGAGCAACGGACAACTAATTGGAATACTTTGAAACCAACGGCCAAGACTCGTTCCAAATGCTTATACCCAGCTTAATATAAAGCCATAAAAAGTTACATAAAATGTGGCAATGTATGATTTGTTAAACCGTTCATGGAATTTTTATGTTACTGTGGCATGCAGGCAGATGGCTTTGACGAGAAATTAATTTATGATGAAGTGAGCGAGTAGAATTCTTAGATATTGAATATTAGGTTTGGTAAAGGCCAAATACTTCCTTATTTGAGAAGACTGCATGACTTTCATATCCCCAATGCATACTTTGCCATTACAGATTGCTATCACAAACCCCTAACCAGAACACCAAACCAGAACACCAAACCAGAACACCAAACCAGAACACCAAACCAGAACACCAAACCAGAACACCAAACCAGAGTATGAGCCCCAAGCCCCGTGTCTGAGATCCAAGCCCCGTGTCTGAGATCCAAGCCTTAAATCCAATATCCAAGCATTGAACTTTGACCCAAAAAAATGTTTTTCCCGATAGGGAAAGACAGTTTTTTTTACACCGTTCTTCCTCATTCCAATTATTTGAACTTACAATTGGAGAGTTATCCTCTCTTGAGAGCATAAACTCTCTACGCGCATTGAACGGTAGCTGTGCTCTCTTCGCATATTCACCAAGATAATCATGAGGGGCGGCTACTGAAATGTCATGTTACGCTACCAAACGTCTCTGCACATTCCCCCTTCTGCAACTTACTTAGGAAAAATAGATATTTTTGTTGTTGATATTTTGCAATTTCAATAATGTTCAAAGTTCTGCAGAGCACTATGTACTATACACACATAGAGTAACCTGAGTTCTGCAGAGCACTATGTACTATACACACATAGGGTAACCTCAGTTCTGCAGAGCACTATGTACTATACACCCATAGGGTAACCTGAGTGACCCGGCCTTTTAGCCGAAAACATCAGTTGGATAAGCTAGCACTCCTCAGTCCTCATTGACAACAACACTAAATCTCAAGCTAAGTATGACAGCAAATAAAGTAAATTAATTAATTTGAATCCTAATCTAATTGCAATCTGTTTGTGATCACATTTCATAGCATATATATAATGACACCATCAAAGCAATCTCACTGGACATGCATAGATCAGACACTGTTATGTATTACTTATTTGTTCATAGGAAATAATGAAATATTCTCTGGAGATCACATTCCCAAAGGATGTCCCAATTAGCCTCTGGTCCTGCTCATCATAAATAGCTCCCAGAGAAATAATAATGCAAAGTTAACCTCCCAAGGGTAATACCTATAACTTATCTAACAACCACCAAATTGGCAAGGGACGGGTAAGGTGCATGTAGGGTGGTAGGATGGGAAAAGTGTGGGAAAGGAGGAGAGAGTGGCAATGTAATGGCCTTGACAATAAGGCTTAGGATAACCTTTCAGGTTATTTGTTTGAAATTCCCTTCTTTAAACCAAGATACTAGCTGCTTCGTAGCTACAGCTTGCTGTCACTGTTTATGTAACAGATGAAGTGCAAACAAGGAACTTAGGCTATGATCATCCTTGAATGGATGAGAATATCTTGACACTGCAAACATTGACTGCAAGTGAAGAGCATAGAGAAAGGCAGCAAGGGCGTCGTCACTTACATTACCAGCTGCCGCCACATTCAGTCATACACAAACTGTAAGTGAAGGACTATTTTATAAATTAAATATTATTTATATCATTTTACTCTAACATATTACATATACACTGCAATGATTCTTACCATGCTATTTTAGTATTGTTTATGTTTATGTTTGTTCATTATCTCAAAGATTGAGAAAACATTTTGTTAGATAATATGTGCTACCGATGAAACATATATAATCCAATATTACAAATTTGTTGTAAAAATATGTGCTATGATTACACAGCATGTTATGATTGTACCATTGTGCCACTACTATAATTGTACCATATTACTTTGAAAGATGGAGGTGGAAAAAGAAAGGATAAAATAAAAGTCTCAGCTGTTTTATGCCAATACTTTAGTATTTAGTAGTCATTCGATGAATGGGAATTAGTGTCTGGTTTTCACTCAACTAGTTGACATATTATTTATTTATTAACTACATGTATGTACATGTAATGGTTTATTAATACATGTAGTTTTAAACACCCTTTAAACACCTTTTTAAGCCCCCTTTGACTACATTTAAAAAAAGTTCCCTTTAATTCCACATTTATTTAGATCACGTAATAGTTAGCGATAAAAACGATAAACTCCAATGTTCGTGAAAATATCAAATTATCCATTAGTATACCATTACAATACAGAGCATTAATTGCAGAAGGTCGCATTAATTGCAGAAGGTCGCTGTGGCCTCTGAACTAAATTGCAGAGTGATCAGCAATCAGGGAATCCTATCTATCCTATCTGTACATGTATACCATAGTCTGGCTTACCAAGTCACTAGCATTGGGAGTTATGTGCTCACGGATTGGTGATAGTTGGTTGCGCACCCCACCAACTATCGCCAATCCGTGAGCACATAACTCCCAATGCTAGTGGTATGGTAAGCCAGGCTAGCTATACTAGTACTACTCACAGAAACACTGGTTTGTAATATAGCAAACCAGTGTAACCAATGCAGCCAGCCTATTAACAACAAATTATTTCATTTCATATCTAACTACTGTAAATGTTAATGCATTTTTAACAATGTCAGCCCTACTTTCACTGCTAAATGTAGATGAGGACACGGACATCACACAGGTGACTGCAGGTGACCTTCACTTAATTTATAGAAAAAATCTAGTGATTGAATACACTATCAATGCTAAGAGCCTCTGGGCAAGACTCTGAAACTGAAATTTGCCGGGGTGTCTTTCGACTCCAAACTGAGAGATGGTGGCGTTGTCTTCAGTCACAATATTTATCATTTGTGAGACCATTAGCGAATTTTAACATTTAGCAATTTAACATCAGAACAAGTTAAAATATTTCAGCATAAAGATGTCTGCCAGTGCCAGCAGTGACTTTGATGAGTGTGTCACAGAGATGTCTAAACTAAAAGTGGCAGTAGAGAGCCTGCAGCAGACTGTCAAGGGCAGCAGTGATGGGTTACAGCACGTGGATGCCAGGTAGGCTATGCGGCAGTAAACTGTTGTAAAATAATTTTTGAATCTACTTAAAAGCTGGTATGAAGATCATCTTAACAAGAACTTTACATCTTCTCCCAACTTTAGCAGGTACTCATTAGCTATTAGTTTCAATGTATCACCAGTGCTGAGATAAACATCCATCTCCTCTGTATATCACCAATTATGTTTGGAGAGAGATTGTTTGTCTGTCTGTTTGTTTGTCTGCTGGTCTGTGAGTGAGTAATTTCCAACAAAACATTGATTACATTATTTCTTCCAAATTTGAATTGTTATGGTAAAATATTTAGTGACATCGTCTACTCTAGTCTAACAAAATCTACTCTAGTGACAATGTCTACTCTACTAATGACATCGTCTACTCTAGTGACATCGTCTACTCTAGTGACATCGTCTACTCTAGTGACATCGTCTACTCTAGTGACATCGTCTACTCTAGTCTAATAAAATTTGCTGCTTGAGTCATGGAGCTAGCATGTCATATTATTATTACAATTATGCAAACCAATCAAGCATCCCAGGCAGTAGGTAACGAGGTTTTTTTTCCAAGACACCTCTGGTAGGCTTTGTGTCTGCTCAGGTAGCAGACGTCTGTCAGTTGCCTTCTAGTTCATTGACTATTGACTAGGTAGCTGGCATTGTGTAAAGCAGGTATTTCACAGTCAGGTGCAATTCCTGTCTCCGACCCATGTGCTAGGAGTGCCGAGAGCAAAAGAAAATGTTTTTGCTCATTACACAAGGTGACCGAGGATAGAACCTGCTGCCTCCAGTAACCGGCTGTCCTGTTTATCCGCTACCACCATGCTGGCTCCTCATGTAAATAAGTAAAATATTCCAGAGCATGTTTAATTGAAAATGAAATCAAAAGACAGATTTAATTATAAAATATGAAATATTGCAGAAACGAAGCTTTATCATCAACTCAAGATAATGAACCATCGAGTACGAACCCTTACAGAAATACATGCGTAGTCAGGCTAAAGCCTGGGAAGCTAAGCCCAGCCCTGCTACAGAGTCATGAGCTGAAGATAAACAAGTCAGCAGCAAAAGGGGCACTGAGATCTAATGCCAGTTCTAGTCGTGCGCCATCTAATGGTAAAGGCCTGGTGAGGTTCCAAGTCCCACTCACATCCAAGTCAAGCAGAAAAATGTATTCCAGTGAATTGATTATCAGCACCAGTCCTCAGATTAGCACAGGTAGAACTACAGCAATGCTTAGCCCGAATGGACCGACTGCAGGTAGAAGGGTTGATACTAATCAATCACTAAGAAGATACAGTTTGTTTGGACCCAACGTGGCTCCATTCTGGGAATACTACACCGGAATTCCAGGTTAGTATTCCTTGGTACTTGTATGATATTAAATACCTAACTAAAGTATTATAAAAATAACTGGTTAGAACTGCACCTTGTCAATTATAAGCGAATGTCATAATTAATAAAAAATATGCTTTCATCAAGGTTTGTCTTTCCTTTCTTGTGATGCTCTGCCTTATCGGTGTGGGCAGCCACAACACCCATCCTGTCCTACATCTAGTGTGATCTAAGAAGTTCTGTGTCTATATTATATCCAGGTGTGGTGAACATTCCAGCAGACACGGCCAGCTGGAGAGTGACGGTTTTGCAGAAGAAGAACTGTCAGGTTGTGCATTCCTACATGGTGAGTTTGGAGTTGTCGGAAAATTACAGCATCATTGCTTCTTAGTATGGCTAGCCTGTGTTTTAAAGCCTTCTGCAGGTGTAGTAGGGGGAAATTCAATTTTACCCTCACCCGATCACACCCTTATAGAGCTTGGATATCAAGGCTGCAAAATGTTGTGTTTGCGACAATTACATAACGAAAATAATAATGATATTATGAAAAATAGTGAGGTATTATAGCATGAAGACGCTTGTCAATAGGCATAGTTGGCTTGCTATCAGATATCGTACAGTGTTTAAATTATACTGAATATTTTACTAAAAACCATAGCCGATAAATTGCCACCAAAACCCAGTGTAACTATGTAGCAGCATAAACCACATACGGATCACTGACTAGAAAAGGAATTGAACCCTGGTTCAACAAACATTATACCCCTAATCCACTCTCCAACTCATCCTGTTCACATTGCTTAGTGTGGACTGGCAGGGGGATGGGGGGACCCCTTGTCTGTATAATTAATACTTATGAACTTTCATTACGTCAGCTTTGTAAATTGAGAAACAACGATTAATAGCAGTATGTTGCAACGACAAACTAAATTGAGTCCAAATTGTTGGAATCAGATACTGCCTATAATCTACGAATGTAATATTGTAATAATAATATACTTTGAGAGTTATCAACCCTTGTATATTAATATTATCGAATCGCTATACAACATATGAAACCTGTATCACACTTGACTATCACAAGTCAATTATCAAAACGAGATAATTAATAGCAAACAATTATCTGAAAACAATCAACCTGTCTTTCCTTAAGACCATAGATCTCCTGAATGCTGAGTAGATTTACAAATTATCTAGTGTCTGAGATAATGGTAGCACTGGACTGAATTACGGCACAGGCTATCTCTTCTCTGAGAGATAATCTGAAGATCTGCAAACATATACATAGGAGTTATCTTCTATTTGCTATAATTACTTAACTCTTTCACTACATAATTGTTTAATGATTGAACGAATTAAATTAAAATCAATTTGATTAATTCAGAAAAATAATAAATAATATACAAGTAGTTCAATTTCACATTGTGTGAAAATGATAAAACTTCGACACTTTTAACTTGCGCCATTTAATTCTCTGAAGGACTCTGCACTAGAAACATATATTCAACACCAACCTACAACCTCTGGGTGGAATAGTAAGTCGCAAACAGCCAGACTGTCTGCAAATAACAGCCAATATTAGGGTCTAAGGTAAACAAATTTTGATCATGACCCTTGCTGAGTTCCAACACTAATTATATATTGGTTTGTAGCTAAAATCGTCCCAAATTAAATGTAAAAGAAATTAGACCTCTAGATCTGTTGCAATTAAAGTTATCCAAAGTTTCTAAACACCTTGGGAAACTTATTTTTGTTGGATGAAATTTTGATCAATTTATGTTATTATCAATAAATATTGAGAATCAAATAAGAAACTACGAGTTGTCTTCTCCTCATGTGAATTAATTAATTAGTCGTACGCACGGTATCCCGTAGCGCCCTCTAACGTCACAATGGAAAATCAGGTAATGCAGTTGGCTTTCTCCGGCTTTAGCGTGATCGATCGAGACTATATACATTATCAACTTTTCTTCCAGTGTGGACAGAAGCAATTTCATTTTTTGTTATCATTTCAATCTCAATTTTCTGAAATCCTGGCGTCTAGAAGAGACAGCATTCAGCTCGCCAACAGCCACCAACTCAGAGGGTGCTGCGGACGAGTTTTTACGATGCACGCGACCAGACACATTGTTGCTTGATGATCATAATTCATAGTTCAATTTGGCTGAATGCCCCCCTAAATTAGTACTTCTATTACATTACCAAATAAATTGGGAAAATCCATTGGACTAATATAATATTAATTCAATTCACAATAATTAATCTCTATTGTCATTAGGCTGTTAATAGGCTACAATTTATAATTCGATTAAGTTATTAAAGAACTTTAAATAATCCAATGGAAAATAAATTCCATCGCCAAATGGAAACGAAAGCTCAAATTGGAAAAATACAATTCCCAAAAATAAATTGCTCTTTATTTGCCCTGGTAAATGGATGGGGATTACAGAGTTCAGTCTCATGCCAGATGGGGTTGATTTTTGATGACTGTTGTTCATTACCCTGCCATTGATTGAAGTTTCATTGACTGGGTATAGATTATACTGACATACTGACATAGGCCTACCTAATATCTATGGGTGGAACCCGGAGATGTTCCCCTGGTAGGGAATGGCACAGTCAATCAAACTTCAAAAATTAACTCACTAATGGAAAATGAATGACTGTTATGCAATAATCTAATTCAGAATTAAATTTAATAAATCAAATTAGTTTCGAAATGAGTAAATTAAATAAAAATTTTGATTGATTAAATTAATTCATAATTTAAAAAATCCTGTCATCCTGTACCTGTCCAGTACCAAGTACAGTACAGTACCAAGTACCTGTCATCCTCGGAATGAATTGTGGATAACTTATTGGCCCAATCAATCAATCAATTATTGGCCCAATCAACCATTGACTTTGCATACAGGATAGATTGCATATTTGTGAAATTGACAAAATCAGAGTAGGCCTAACAGCTTACATAGAAAACATTAAGATTAAAGGTAGTATCAAAAGCCAAAGAAGGACCTTGTGAATGATTGCCTTGTAGCGGGGTGGGCCAGTGTGCAGGGATGGGGCTAAGAGATTATTTCTTCCCATGACCAAGGTAAGGAGACATACCAGTAGTATATGTTTGGGCTGTCGACTCCCCTATTGCACTAAGAAACCCAGAGTGGTTGGTACATCGTAGCCTTAGATCATGTTTTG
>JAOQGN010195009.1:0-10901 GCA_027564295.1 Himantozoum antarcticum | reverse complement strand
GATTTACATAATATCTAATCATCAATGAGAGGGTGCCTCAAAATCTTCGCGAAAATAAAATAAAAATTCACAAATAACTATGACTGATTCAATGTCAGTAATATGTCATGTTGTGCTGCATTAGTTCATTTGGCTTGCTGCTGTTCTAGTAGCTTTTCACCCTATTATTTAATGATTCGTCTTGGCAAAATAATACTGGCAAGATCAGCATTTTCTCATGCAATGGCTAAAGAAATGACATGTTACAACACCTATACAATGACTACAACATTGAATTTATTCATTTCTAATAAAGAAATGAATAAATTCAAGATAACTATACTAAAATATGGAATCAATTTCCAAAATATTGGCTGTCACTGTCATGGTGAGTGGATGTTGAAATCCCAAGTATTTTCAAAACGTACGTCATTCACATAATCTAACGGCTGACAATCTAACAGCTGACACAATCTAACTGCTGACAATCTAACGGCTGACATAATCTAACGGCTGACATAATCTAATGGCTGACATAATCTAACGGCTGACATAATCTAACTGCTGACATTATCTAATGGCTGACATACCAGATAGTCTACAATAATTAACAATCTATGCATTTGCGTGCGTTACAATAACTATCTAATACCCAGTAAGCATACCGGTCAGTGAAATAGCAGTGTAAGGAGGCTGGCAATATTGGTGTGGTTCGTACCTAAAAATCTACTAGCAATACATAAATTGACAACAGTGAATGGGGAACAAGTTATCCAGACAATTCATATCAAAGAAGTTTCATTGCATAAACACTGAAAACGAGAAAAACACGTTGAACATAAAGTATCCCGCTCTAGAAATTACACGTATGCCCTGACAAAAAGAACAATGAAAGTGGCGGCCTACTAGAAAATTAGATTTACTGAAATATTCTCCTACAACAGGCCACGAAAGCAAAAAAACTATATTTTGACAGCTATTTGCTCACTGTAGGAGAGAAAAATACTGACAGCATATACAATCCAGGGAGAGTAGTAGATAACACATTTTAGAGCAGTAATTGATGACCAAACAAGTACGAATCTGATGTCACCCACTGATAAGGAAGACAATCACTCAATCCAAACGGTAGATGAAAGGGTAAAACTGCCATAAAATGCACAACATATCAATACAACAATGTAAGCAATAAGCATGTACCATGTTCTCTAAACAAAATTCTAATCTACACATTTGAAGAAAGGCGGCGAAGCCATGTGCTGCTACGGGATCCAAAATAATTTACAGAGCGAAGCAGTAAAGAAAAGTGACTTTCCAATTGCAGCCTACTAAATATTTTGAAAATGGAATAGATCCTACAACATATTATTCTTACTGTGTATAACAGTGTGTCTTGTCCTGTATGGGGGTACTATTAAAGAATAAACTGTGCAATAATGAGCTAGTACATGTATAGGTATATAGAGACATTAATGCTGTCTTCTGCCTCATATACAGACTAATGACCCATCAAGAATGCCCTTTGGGAGAACTAAAGCAAACATTTCGTAAAATTGGTTATTGATGGAACATTGACACTGGGGAAAAGGCACAGCTGCTGCCACATATGATATACAATTTGCAAAGTTATGGAGTATTCCGTATACACTATACACCAATAATGTCCGCGCACCAACATGCTGGTCAATGCACCAACATGCTGGTCCACGCACCGGCGTGCTGGTCAATGCACCGGCATGCTGGTCCATGCACCGGCATGCTAGTCAATGCACCGGCGTGCTGGTCGATGCACCGGCATGCTGGTCCATGCACCGGCATGCTAGTCAATGCACCGGCGTGCTGGTCAATGCACCAACATGCTGGTCAATGCACCGGCATGCTAGTATGCCCTGGATTGTTGAAGTTTATAGAGTCACAAACTTTTGCTTTGCGTGAACTAATTATTCTAAATACCATGCAAAGAATATTCTAACCTTAAGCCTTTTATGAAATATTTTTCAAAATAATTCTGTCAGAAGAGTATTACGATAATGGGGATGAGGGCTGTTATCTGATAGCAGCTCATTATCAATATCCAATATGGTAACATAATATGAGCTCATTATCATATCCCATATCTGCTTAATACCATTATCCCTTAACACCCTTATACAGCAAATATGACGGAGGCAAAGAGAGCATAGAGGGAGAAACACAAGCAATGAATGTCTCACCTTTACGTGGGGATTTTTGATGTGAAGTTAAGTTGGTGGTGACCAGCTCTGCCAGCTCTTGCTGTACATCTGCCAGTAATTCTCTAAGTCTGCTATTCTCAGACTGCAGGTTGGTGCACCTCCTCTCAAAGTTGCCCATCACAGTATTATACATTTCCTCTTCATTCCTACTCAACAAAATAGCAAAACTGTATTAATATATTACATTACTTACATGTGGATGCTATTAGACTGTGTTTGCAACATTTTCCTTAAAATTGCTGGTGCATTGGAAAAACATGGTGAGCCAATAAACTTAACCTTGATTACACTTGAACACTTTACCACGACTGTTACGTCAGCTCAGCAGCAGCTCCGTAGAGTCAGCTCAGCAGCTATATCTGACTGGTCAACAATCAGTAAGACATGCAAAGTGGCAAGCACCATGCAGCCCTTGGTTGAAAGAATAAATAACATAATCCCCATATGCAGCCTTTTGATAATAACATTAACTGAATATGTTGAGACAAAACATGTGAAATAATTATATACACATAGACGAGTGACTTTGAAAACTCATCCAAAGCGTTGCTATTAGAAGGATATTGCAGTCAGAAATGCAGACACCATAAAATGACGTAATAGTCCATCAACATATTCACCTGCTATTTGTAGACTCATTTCTCCATTTGCTGCGCCGTACATCGGTTCTGTTGAGACACTCGGTAATTTCTACATTTGGCATGTGGCTTGATCTGCTTCGATCAGTTAGTAATAGCTGAGCCCTTTCTTTAATAGTCATCAGCTGTCGCTCTTTTTTTTTAATCTCGTGCTTATATTGATTCTCAGTTGACTGAATGACAGACTTCAATCTTTTAACCTGACATAAACAGGAAGCTTCAAATTTCAATGTTTCCTGCACTGTGCCGTTATAATTATGATGTGCAAATGCTCTGCAAATGCATAGATCTATTTATTTTATTTTCCTTTTACATGTTTTAAAAACGTAACAATTATGTCTATATCTGTCTATGTCCTACTACATTTGCAGCGTTTGCACTCATATTTAAAGCAAATTTTGAAATTGACGTGCAAAAAAATCTGAATTGAGCAATCAAATGTTTTGAGAGCAAAAAATGTTGAAAGGTAATCATAATTATGTCATAACTATAATGTACACTAATATATAGCTACTAAAAACAATCATTTTACCAAATAACTGAAAAAGCATTAAGAAAATAGTCAGCTTCCATTTCCCGACATACAGTATATACTAGGACAAGCTGCTAATAGAAACCTCATCATGTTGAGCTTTCAGTTTTAAGTGAAGACTTGAATTTTCTATCCGGAGTTGTCGCTCCTGCTCTTCTAATTTAGCAATAGTGTTCTGTAGGGAGTTATTTGATTGTCTTAGCTTTCTCTGGTTGTTCTGTGAGTGCTCCAAATCAGAGGTATTCCGATGAACTCTAGAATCACACAAAACTCTCTTTGCTATTGCAATTGGCATACGAAAACTTTTCAGATCTGGGAGAGCTAGAAAACTTCAAAATAATAGAACGATAGAGAACTTCATTCGCAATATATGCAAGGGTGTTTTACTTTTATTACAACTTATATCATATTATAAATTCCAAACGTGCTGCCTCAGCTAGTCAGCTTCACCGCTAGAATATATCTGCACTGTAAATTAAAAGCACGACACTCCACCTAGCTAGAATTGTCCAAACAGCTGTCCACATAATTCCATTTATTTTTGCTGCCAAAAATATCGGCCATTGTTTGACGGTCGTCTAGAACTGTTAGTAAGTAATGCGGGTTAGATCAACAACAAAACTATTGCGGATTTGATCATTGTTATTGGCATATTTGCAGAAATTTTACATTCACTATCAATAAATTAATAGCAGAAATTACAATAAATTAGTAGAATTTTGAGGTAAAATTCGTTTTCAATCCCGTCACCTTAACTTACTCGTCTAAACCCCAGATTAGATTTTGGGATTGGAGTTTTGGCATCCCAAATCGGAAATTAGTATTGGGCATGCCGAAGAACTGAGAAGGAATTTTACCGAATTTGGTAATACATATGTAATAATTATGTTACAAAATACAATTAGAGATATGTAAAAATATTAAAATTACAACAAATACTACGCCATTTCATGCACCCATTTCATATCCAGTTATTTCATCCCCATGCGATTATTTACCAGCCTCTTAAGCTGGAGTGGGTATGTCTGTGTTACCTGAGATTCTATTAACGACACTTCTATGGTTATAGAAGTGTTGTTAATAGAAGAAGAATACAGGCAATTCAATTCATATTGTACCTTACCCTTATCTCACAATACTATAACAAAAGTAGGGATATACTCTGCGATCATAGAGCTATAAATCGATACAGACACTATTGATTAACATAAAGTTGTAACTGTATTTGTCAATTGAACAGCTGCAGTATTAAACAATATTTCCATTATTTATCAATTATAAACAACACAATTAAAACTTTTGTTCAAGATTAGTCTAGCTGTGAATAATGTCACGCACATTAGCCAACTTCGTGCTATGAGCTGCATGATGTACTGAACATTGGGTAAAATAGATCATTGAAATAAATTTGCCACATACTGAAGAGTAGGGAAATTAAAAATAATTGTCAGAAGCTTAAATAATTATCTAGCATCTCAATTTAACTTTAGCACCCATACTAGCATTAGAATGAACAAATTTGTATCATGCAGCAAACTATTAGTTCCATGCAGGTCTACGGGAAAGTTCTAGGCGCACTGTTGCAAAATGTTAGCAATTTGTTGGCGCTTCGCTGGGCAGTATCACTATGCTAGCCACACTATACATAATACATTGCCAGATCCAGTGTGTAATTATTATTGGTTAGATGTCATCGACCTAGCCTTTTGATCTAGATAATAGAGCGTTAGACTTTCTGTTGCTGATCAATGAACAAAATCTCCACCCGTTTCTGAGCTAAATTATGGTAGGCCAATTGATAACTTGGTGGGATATCAAATTTGCTTATTGAATTGAACTTGAACCATTATGATAATTTGCACCCAAATTTTACAGATTGTCATGAAAAAGCGCTGTAACACTCATGCAAGCTATTTCACTAGGCATGTTTCCACTAGGTTTTCCCTTATTAGGCTTGCTTGAGTATTACATTACATGACGATTACCAATTTATAGTTAAACCAAATGTACTGCTGTCTGTACCTGGATTCCAGCTCTTCTCTGTATCGGCTGGACTGTTGATATTTCCTGAGCAATTTGTGAGCAACATTCACCAGTTTGGTCAAGTCAAACGATCCACGACTGTTGTATAACGATTGTAATCCCAAAACCTGGCACTCCTACGGAAATATAATATAGTTATAGGACAAGCTATTAGCATACTGATAACTGTGCTGCATGCCAGAAGTCTGTAACTATAATAGCTTGCTGACTCGGCAAACACATATTATTGCCAACATGTGGCAGCACCAGCAGCGAGGCCAGTGATGGTCATGTGGGTTTCCCTTAATTACTGCTCTATCAGCTATTGGATTACCACCTAAAAATGTTAGAGTATATTATACAAAAAAAACTCTTGGTTTAATATATTTCATCTAATGGTACTAGCTATCAGGAAATAGTTCAGGATTTAATTCCAACTGAATTATCCAACTCCAGCTTAGTATAAGATCAGAATCAGAACCACTTTTCATAGCCACATCACTGGTCCTACTCAACACACAACTTATGAGCCACAAAATATGTAGTGTAGTGCAGTTTAGAAATCAAATTTCATCATGTAATAATGTTTGATAACTGCTTCATTTCTAGTGTAGTTGATGTGTCTGTGTCATAATTATCATACTACACAATTATATATTTAGGCATATTACTATTTTTCATTATTGGTGGTTACTGGGAGCTAGAATCAGTTCATATTACTGACCAGTATTCAACAATGAATTACTAAATTCTATTAAACAAAAACTTCATATTAACTTAAACCAACATATGCCAGTGTTTGATACTTGAGCTTGCTTGCAAAGTAATTTGATAGTTTTAAAGATATGCTCTCATTGCTGTTGAAAGTATGATTGAAAGTTACAGATAGCTGATATCAGCCGATATCTAACCAACTACAACACAACTCTTTCGTTAAATCATCTAGCTTTTAGCTGTTATATCAACCATTCAACAAATTTCGACTGGGGACTTAACGATTGTGGGAAGTCTGACAATAAATATAGGGAGAAATGAGTAATAATGAAATATTTTACAATCATGATCCAACACTTTTATAACACATTGCATTTACATGCATGTAGTACAATGTCAAGATTACATCCAAATGTAATGGCATTAAGTATTAAACACTTCTAACTAGTATCTAGAGTAAATAATTAATTCTTAGCGGATATTAACATATTAAGATGTGATTAGATTTCAATTTAGTTAATGACAGAAGCTAGTTCAATACAACAATTACAACACATTATAATTTAAATGTCTATGAAGTCAGAAATGCAAACCTTGTCAAAATAGCGGAGACATTCATCAACATTTAACTTTGAGCAGAATTCCTGATCATTTTCGCCATTGAGCATAACCTCGTACTGTGTGGGGGAAGAATAGTGTAGCTCATGCAGCACGGCAGCAGTTCTTGAAGGTGAGATCATTTTCAAATATGGACTGAGCTCAATAGCAGAGCTGTCCATTCCTCAATGTTACAATGTTGAAGGCTAGAGTTATAAAATTAGACCTCTAACATATAATGAACTCTGTGCTTATAATTAATGATACAGAAATTAGACGTAATATAAAACAGTGTAGTGATCATAAAATTCCAACAATATGGAAAGAAGTAATAATTTTGACACTATCAAACATCCACATACAGAGATCACCACTTCCATGCTCCGGAGGAAATTATACACAGCCTGCATAAGACCAATCATCTTTTAAGCATGTCCAGCCTGGCTCAGCATGCTGCCAATGACCAGCAGGCATGTCCAGCCTGGCTCAACATGCTGCCAATGCCCAGCAGGCATGTCCAGCCTGGCTCAGCATGCTGCCAATCGAACAGAGGAAAAATCTAGCCAAGATCAATGCGCTGGTGCTGAATATCATTTACGTAGAAATGGAGTCCAATGAAGATCGCATTTCTGCAACAAACATACAACTATTGCTCTAAAGAATGAGCTCCATGAGTCGAAAATACATCAATAAACTTAAATAAACATCTGAAAGACAATTGCACCATCGATTAACAGCAACTCAAAGTAGTCGAGGCAGACACTCAAGACTTCAAGTTCAAATAGATTTTCTGACATTAATGTTACTAACTCAAGAACATTCATCAGAAGAAAATGCGCTATTATTGCATTCTGTAACCTGTATAACAACTTCAACAATTCAAACCATAACAATTATAGCAACTGCTATAGTTGTATATTTTTAACTTCATAACGACTTTATTTATGTTGTATTTATTCAAATAGTAAACATATTCATTTTATATTGTGAGGAGGATTTTATATAATGGAAAGGCATACTATTGTGCATTCTAATGATCAAAACATATTTCCTCTTTCTTTTGTATTTATGGTGTTATTGAAATTTTGAAGCATTGTATGATGTGTCTTTATACTATAACTAGGCGATGGACAAATAGTATATATATTGTCGATCATTGTAGTTTAATAATTAATTCATAATTCAATTAATTTATTGTCCATCATTTGGACTGGTCTACATGACTTTCAGATCTACAGAAATAAAACCTTTATATATACATGTATGTACAGATACTATTGAAGAATATTGATGTCAAAATAACAGCATTATAGTTCAAATCAAGTAAACCCAACAATTGGGAGTTATGGCCTCCCGAGGTCTTTTAATTACCATGTGTCAGCTGTTTATCCAAAGAAAAGGATAAAGGATATATTTAATTAAGAAGAAGCTTTTTACTATTACTAGTGGCATGAGCGTAGAAGGTAGAATGAGATTTTACAATGCCCATATTTTTGAATGCATGTAGAGCAACATGGGTCTAGTAGATGCGTATAACTTGTTGACACAGTCTGGCTGAGACAAGCTGGACATTGCTCACAAGGTTCAACCTTGATTTAAAATTATTCTTTGTGCCACACTACACGTCATAATGCATGTGGTAATTTAGTGGTCTTTAGTCACTGACCCCAGGGAATGAACAGCCACCATGATTACGGTGCCTAATTTACTCTCTGAAATACGGCTGGAGCATGCCGAAGTCATGAAGTCTTCCAGACAGCCAGTTCCACAAGCCAAGCAGTTTAACCCCTACACTCAAATACTAACTATAATACACTTAAATTAATGTAGGTCATCAACCATACTAACGTTATAACGTTGAAAGGTTATGAAAGTCCTTTGCTATTTTAAAAGCAAAGACGATCAGCATATTTTAGCAGGTAGCCCTAACTGATCTCTACCTCACTTTTGGATACTTTTTAGCGTCAAAGGAAGAAGTACATGATTGATTAGCATATAAATCATTTTTATACTACAATCGTTAATATGTTTGTCTTTAGTTTGTAACACTAACATAACATGAGTAATTTCGTTTCCCAGCTTTAATAGGTCTGCGCAAATTATATTATAGCTGAATCTTTATGCTATGATGCTTGTGTCACTATGCGGTGAATTTATTATTATTTCAAAATAGACTGTTTAACTGGTTACAAAACTGCATATTTAAGACAATAATCCTAGTCAATATAACATTAACAATAGGCCTACAACGCTAATCTAAACCCAACATAACTTACCTATTAACCATATTATTAACCGATATTACAAACATCAATATAAAAACCTTGTCAAAGCATTGGGAAAGCATTAAAAACATTGATAAAGCAATTTTTAATATTATTATAGCTTTGGTCATGTTTAATATTAATAAATATTTACTAGTTACTAACTACTATTAAAATAATTATATATATTAATAATATACGGTATAATAATAATAGTATAATAGCAGTATAGTGTAATAGTATAATAATAATAGTATAATAGCAGTATAGTGTAATAGTATAACAATATTATAATATAATATATTAATATACGGTATTAAAATTACAAACTATTCATGCCCAATATTTCTAATTTTAAATTAATTTCAGTTCTTATATATTTATAAACATTACGTTAAATAATAAACATTTTAATTGAAAGAAGAATGCACTGGTTTAGGATTCAGGTTATTATATTAACCTATAATCATTAATTAATTATATATATAAGTAATTATGTTTTATTACTGCTAGCTAAATTAATCATTAAAATTAATGGAATGACTATGCCAAACATTTACACCAAATTTAAATTATAGTTATATTTATATGTTACATGACAGATAGCAGCCACAACAAATTAGTTTGATTTCCATTTCAATAATATCTGTCCACTCTGTTGGTATAGCTTTTACCATACCACATCCTACCATACTAGTCTCAGTCCAGTCATAAAACTGATGTATAATACACATAACACAGTCATATTCTTTTTACTACTTCAGACTCACTTTAGTCACATTCCCATAATATGTAGCAATTTCATGTTTACTGTTAGTGTATATTAGTGTAGTTTAGTATTAGTAGGCTAATTAGTTGCATGTATTGTTAAATCTAGTTGTATAGTATATTATTTTTTTTTTCATTTGCACAATTGTAATTCGCTTCTTTTTACTGTTAACATGGGGTGAAAAAGTTACTGATCATTCCTCTCTGCAAACTCCTATGTAAACCTCAAAAAATAAATAATTAAATAATAATAATCAATAATAATTAAAATTAGGCTAATAATTAATATAGACATCACAGGCTACTAACGAGTACTATTCACTAGTTAGTACTCTGGGGGTGGGTGGGTGAGATTAATGAAAGAATGAGTGAGGCCGCTCTCTTTCATTCTATTTTATCCTCCCCACCAACAAAAGCTCCAACCAGTGACTAGAAACCGACTGTGGACATGACCACAGTGTGGTCAAATGAGAAATGAGTTAGTATCACCATTAAATGATATAATTATGCACATATATGCAATCCTTAATATGAAGTATAATTAGTAAACACATGCAGCCATGCATCACTCAGGAGACCACTTCTTTGCTATTGCTGGGCTATTACTACACTATTACGCTATTACTACACAATAACTTTACATGTACATGTATATCATTACTTTTGAAATGATCACATCAGCAAGCACTAGCTTTAGTTTCTTAGTTTTATTTGTCGTTATAGCACACACTCAAATAAGAAGTATCGTTTTACCGTGAATAGGCGTCCCAGTTTAAAGTTAGAACACGGGTGAAAACATCCTTGACATTCTTACTCGATGACAATTTTGCAATAGTTCTCCCATGTTAGAACAATGCGCCAAGTTTTATGGGATAGACAACTCTGAAATGATAATTTCAGCATTGCATAATTACATGTACATGCATTTACTATAAATATTGTAATAATGGTCAATAATGATGTTCACTGTAAAAACCAAAAAGAGAGTAAAAACTAAAAAGTGACCTAGTTTACTTGTTGCACAGTCCGATAGACATTTCATATTCAGGTATTCAGTGGTTAGGATCAGGTAAGTGCAAGGCCAGGTAAGGTGTAAGACGCAAGAGCTGTGCTGTTTATTGACATCACAATAAAATATTACATGTATCTGAAT
>JAOQGN010194898.1:0-10901 GCA_027564295.1 Himantozoum antarcticum | reverse complement strand
AGGGTTCTCTGCTAAGAATCCCAAAACATAATTGTTAGTTAATTATAATAATTAAATTAATAATAATTAAATAACATAATTAATTAAATAACATAATTAATTAATAATTATAATTGTTAACCCGGAAGTTGCCCAGTGTTCTGATCAGCAAGAAAAGAGGGTAATCATCTGGAGCAAGTAGGCTTCCTTTGACTAGCTTAGCTATTAATTGATTAGAACCTACAGAATAATACAATACAAAAACGAACATCACACCGTAAATATAGCAGCAGCACCAAATAAGTGCCAAGGCAGGTATAATTCTCACATGCTATAATATGTTTACAGCTTACCTGTTGCATGTAGCCCTTAAAGGAAGGGTTTATTGACTGTATAGCTCTCAGTAAGTCAGTGGGTATAGCTAAGCTTGGCCTGCACTCATTCCAGATGTCCTGTACAATAGAGGCAACAGTAACCTTAGCAATCAACATCATCTACACCATTGAGCGCTCAGACCTATCTCAATGACAAAAAAGCAATAACAATGAAATGTAAGCTATTGAAAGCGGTGGGTGGGTGAAACAGTGAGCCATTGAATAAATTTAATAATAATAATTTATCAACAATAATAATTTATCAATAATAATAATAACTATTATTTTTTATTATTAATATAAATAATTATTAATTATATAAATATTTTATTATCAATTAATTTAATAATAATGATAATATAGTTATGTTATTTCGATGATGCGTTTGTTTAACATTATTGTTGTTCTCCATAAAGATTTCAATTATTGTTTGTAACTCATTGCAGCTCCAGACAGAATTTGTGAAAAATCGCCAGTGAGTGTTGATGCATTGTTTTGAAATATCTGCTAGTTTCAGGTTAGATCTAGCATAGAAACAATATCCTAAAATTCTTTACCATTTTAATAGTTGAGATGCCGTTGAAAGTTGAATGATAATTATATTTCCAATTTCAAAAAGCCTACCGTGTCACCATCTGGTTTGAAGGTTTTTATAGGCTGATGATAAAGGGGCTTTACAAAGTAATTAGTAATTACATGCGTTAGCATTCAATAACCTGTGACAAAGGGTGACACAGGGTGACAAAGGGTGACACAGGGTGACTAAGGGTGACAAAGGGCTTTAAAAGGTAAGCCTACTTACACGCATCAGCTTTCTATAGGCTACGGATAAAGGAGCTTTTTTCTGGTCAATGTCCGCCAACTCCAGAAAGTAGGAGGTCATTGGGTGGCTGAAATAGAAGAGGTCAGTGACTAATTACAATCGCAACAGACAACTATAAAATACAATGCAATGAGTGCAATAACAGCATAACAAGACGAACTTGGTAAAATTTGCAAGTCACACCCCAAGGTTGATACCATTAAAAATAATTGTGTACAATATCTTATCTGAAAAGGCAATCAAAGGTCATCAAGGTTGTTAATTATTCGATATTTGTTGGTGGTTGGGGCTCGTGGTGGAGTTTGGTGTTAGATTTATAACTGATCATACAATAACCTTGACGATCTGTGTTTGTCTATTCAGATAAATGTGGTACACCATGTTCACCCTAGAAACTGGAAGTGATAGTCATTTAGTCAAGCATAGCTGAATTCCTGCAACAATATCAGCAGCAGCAACCATGTTTA
Source organism: Himantozoum antarcticum (assembly GCA_027564295.1). Lineage (NCBI taxonomy): Eukaryota > Metazoa > Bryozoa > Gymnolaemata > Cheilostomatida > Bugulidae > Himantozoum > Himantozoum antarcticum. Next base: position 9,258 of record JAOQGN010194898.1, on the reverse strand, counting down.
GACCTACACACATCCATTCATCTCATTGCTATGTAGCAATGTCGTAGTGGTATGGGAGTTATTGCAGAGATATGGGAGACATTAATACAGTAAAAGAAATCAAGGAGGCAAAGTTCATTAAAACCATATAATGCAATGCAAATAGACTCCAATACACACATCTATCTAGATAGTGTGCATCTATATATCTATGTATTTATACTATCTAGATGGCCACATTCTCAGACTATCATATGCCTACATTCTCAGACTATCACATATTGCTACATTCTCAGACTATCATATGCCTACATTCTCAGACTATCACATATGGCTACATTCTCAGATATCATATGGCTATATTCTCAGACTATGTACTTGAGTTTTCTACATGCCATCAGAGTTATCTTACAACTTAGAGGATTACCCCTGAGGATGACAGGGAATATAACAGAGTGTTCCTACTCAGTAGTAGCCTATAATCATGGCAGTATTCCTGTGAACTCCTCACAATAACGGTTATTGTTTCCGGAAACAGTTTCGCAACTTTGATCAACAATAAAATAAAGTAATAGAGCACATAAAATAAAATAGAGGACAGCACAATACAGTATCACTCACCAGTTGCTGAGACATTGCAAGGCACTGTTCATGTAGCAGGTGTTCCCAAGGTTACGTAGTCCCACCAGCCCTTTAGCTGGGCTTTCTAGCACAGCAGCGCCGACTAGGGACTCCCAGTCTACAGGTATTGGCGACTCTTTAGGAATGCTAAACATATGAATCACATCAATAGTCAATCTTTGTCGAAGTGTCCACTGATGGTCTATCATAGTGCACTGAGTATGTGCATAGCGCATCATAGGGTATCATAGTGCACTGAGTATGTGCATTGTGCATCATAGGGTATCATAGTGCACCATAGTGCATCATCAGTGCCACTAATGGTTTTGTAAATAATGCAAAGCCATTTACTGTATTTTCGTATAACTACCTGGGAAAAAGTTGAAAGTTTATATAGCATTACAGCAGTACATCAAATTGTTACTCAGTTAATCTTTAGATGACAATCTCCAGATCAAGTAAATTAGACACCATGAACAAATTATGCATTTTCTTGCCTTTAAGATAAAATATTTTCAAACTGTCAATACGATTTTTTTTGCAATCAAATTCTTTGCTCTTCCAACTATAATCTTGAATTAACTGAAAGTTGGCCAAAATGTGTGACAGTTTATTGAAGTTGTGCAACCGATGAGGCAGCAACACATGCTGACACTACAATTAAAAGTTGTAAGCAGAAAGCATAAAGTATCCAAACGAGACGTATTGTATCCACCATCAGTACTCACCTAAACTCTGGGTTATTATAAGTGCCTTTATATACTTCCGTATCACACTTGAAACACCAGAATCTGCCACTAACCAAATTGATAGCTAGTGTGTGCTTTGACTCCTCAGCGTGCATACCCGTGTGATCTAACGGGCCGTCACCATGCGTCCCGTAACAGGATAGACATACAATGCAGAGCCACAACTCACCTGAAGACTGGTAACACATCTTACATTTCGACTGTAAGAAAAAAGAAAAATTCATTGGGAAATACTTTATACACAAGGCTTACTCATACATTAGACACTATTTTGGTCAGTATGGCTGTGGTCATTATGGCTGTGGTCAGTATGGCTGTGGACAGTATGGCTGTGGTCAGTATGGCTGTGGTCAGTATGGCTGTGGTCAGTATGGCTGCGGTCAGTATGGCTGTGGTCAGTATGGCTGTGTTACCGAGCACAAAAAAAACAGAATTGTTGACAATATAATATTCAAGTTTATATAACACAATAGTCCATTTTGCTCACTAACACAATGCATATTGAATTAATTTCAAGGTATCTGAAAAAAAAAAGAAGAACTTTGCCTATGTTTGGTGAAGACGACCGACCTATCAGCAATTTAGCTCAAAACATAGGTCTAAATTAAATATGTCACTCCTGTAGTAATGTAATTCGTTTCAACATTATTAACATTAACACAATATCTAAGTAGTCGCGTACTTGACGCACCCCCTTACTATTACATCTCCATTACCATTACACCTCCTTACCATTACATCTCCATTACCATTACACTCCATTCGTTACCATTGCCTAAGTAGGCCTACACCATCGATTGCCTTACAGTAGAGCAGAGGTTACATAGCCTACCTTAGCTTTCGAACTTATAAGATTTGTTGAGAGAGAGTAGTGACAGTCCCTAACATGTGGACAGTTGCTCATTTTCTTAGCTTTCTTGGGGCGTGTCATTGCAAGTCAGAAAAGCAAGAGCAATAATCAACCTGAAAAAACAAATGGAGGAGATGTGACATCATTTATCTTGTACATACAATCACTAGCACATGTCACACTCACTTCGTCCGCTCAACAACACCCTTGGACACCGGTTGGTCAAAATTTCTCTTTGGGAATTTAATTTGAAATTCAAGATAAAACATGAAGTCCTAATAATTTTAATATTTAATTTTAGTAAAACTATATAAATTTATATACTAATTACTAATAGTACCCTATATTTTTAATGCTTCTGTATGATTGGTTGTTAAAAGTTCTTCTAACGTATCCTCGTATCATCCAATAATCCATTGGCATAATAATCATAATTGGTAGGGTAACAAATAGAAACACTGGATCCACATGGAAGCAATGTTGAAAGAAGCTGTAACAAAGGGATAGCTGACATCATATTATGCTGTTGATATGTTCAACAGAAACAATTTATTCATTCAATTTAGTCTAGTAGTTTTAAAATTCAATGAACCGGAAACTGATCTGCTCGCGGCAATCTCTAAGTTGCACTGTTGCAACACCAAATGTCTATGATTGAAGCAATAATATGTCTTAGGTTTGTCAATATACACTTTATTATGATAATAACTAGAATTATGCCAGCAGTAACAGCCTAACTTTAGTTGGGTTTTTGTGTGCTAAAAACTCTGAAACTACATCTAGCATTTTGAACGGTTTATCTTTCATACTTTTAGTTATAGTTATAGTTATAACAAGAAGCTAAAGTAAGAGGAATAGAAATTGCAGTTCCATAAATAAACTAGAGAAAAATGTGCCAGCCAGGGGCCAATGCAACACACATTTAACTCTTACTCTTAACTCCTACTCTAACTCCTACTTCAACTCCTTAATTATACCAATATTTAGACGTACCTAGGTTTAATACAATAAATTTATGATTATGAGGCCTAATGAAAGAACTTAGCCCCAGTGGGACCTGGAATAATGTTAACATCTCTTTTACTTGTTCCGCCTCCGAGAATACACCCTATACAAGAATGCAATAATTAATACATATGCACCTACAAACATTCTTACATCAATAATCCCCCAATAATCCCTATGGGCCAAGTATCAATTTCAACCTGTTCTTAGTGCAATTTTAAATGTAATGCACAGTACTTCTAATGCACAGCATACTAATGCATGCAATTTAAGGCACAATAAAAAACATGATACAATACAGCAGCGACCAGACTATGGCACACCTTGTGTAAAATTATATCAATATACTGAACCAATTACTATACTTACTATGTTTGTATTACTAGAATATTATTACTAATTTACAACTAGTAATTACAATTGTAGGATTACTTATAACTATGAACTGTTGGGATAGCGCTCTGAAAAGCTCCCAAGTTTATAGAGCGCTTTATAAATAAAAGAAATAATAATAATAATAAATAATAATATGCACTCATAAATATTGGCTTAAGCCTAATTATTAAAATAAAATGTCAATACCAATGGCGTTTAACTATGCCAAGGAGTTGAAGGGGTTGAGTTGAAGGTTACTCTACAACTCCTCGACTACACACAAACAATAAATTTCTTTTCTAAAAATAATAGAAAACTTTAACAAACAAAATAAATTAAAATTAACAAATTTGCAAACCATAAGCTAAATGTACAATTTACAATATTTGTGGTGGGAGGGAGACAAAACTTTTGCCTTTGTTTGACTTTGAGATTGATTGGCAATGGCGTATAAAATCAAACAATTTAAATGTATTTTATTATTAATGGCGATTTTCATTAACAATGTTTATTGTGGTAAACAATACCATACATCTAAGAAGGCACGTTTTACATAACGTACCACACGTTACTCTGTATTGCCTGCTGGAGTGGCCTGTTGCTAATACATGCAATTATGGTGCATACACATTTTGGTTTATGTTGTGGTAACGTGCCATGTATATTTATTTTATTAATCAATCATGACTAGTATAAATAATAAGTCAAAAAAATCTTGAAACTTCAATATAGCTAACTGTGGTTAGGTGTAACAAAAAATTGTAGGCTGAGATTCATGCCTGTAACAACGCTAATGTTGTGTCCCCAATGTTACCCCGCACGAAAGTGAGAAATGGACTTATTCAAACCGAAATTGTGTGTATTAGAGTGCTCAATGTTTCCAGTAATGAACTTGACCTTGATTTATCCTTTACGATTTATATATGTTCAAAACTTCTGAAACTGAAGTTTAAAAGTTGCATATTTTGCAGTTAGGAAATTTAGAATTCACCAATTTCAATGATTTTCTATTAATGTTATTAATGCAAATGTATCGTTTAGTGATGTCTATTAGAAGAAGTAATATTTCTAATGGAGCCATAATATTGAGCCAACTCGGAAGGGAACATTGTTATTCCCATTTTAGATTCTGACCTATTTTCTTTCTTCTTCAACTCGTGCGTGCTTGAAAAAATGGCAACACAACCAAAAGTACCGCGGGCAGAAAATTCAGATGCGGGTAGGTGTTTAGCAGTCATTTCTAAGTCATTGTTGTAAAAATAATTACTAGTAAGTCATTACTGATGTTCGTTTAAGCTGTGGATACAGTGAACTTTTGCTTGAAACATGATTTGTAAATATTATTTGGTTTTCTTGAATGTTTATTCAAATGTCATTTTTAATTCATTCATAATCATATCAAGTGAAGGGCTCGCTTCCCAACTTACGCAGTCCACAGTCACATATCCATAATAATATATGGACGCTACATAGTGAAATTAATTGGGAATGTGGAGTACGCTTTACTACTTTACTAGCAGTAGTATTGTATGGTATGCGTTTTCCAAGTGAATATTAATCTGGCAAAACTAATGGAAGTGACTTCTGCCTCAGATGTCATTGTCCTACATCAACAGGTAGCTGTAATATTTACTAATAAGGCCACTCAGACCTGGCTGTTAAACTGCTGGCCACTATGGCGGGACTATATCATGCTCGTTGATGGTCTTTGGGGCTGTAGTTTTATGAAAACAATGGAATTATAGCGTATATTTTGCTTTCTGTATCACGTCAAGGTAGTTCTTCTGAAAAAATTCCCCGGCGGCGCTCTCACCCGCAGGCTAGTTCTGGCTTGGACCTTAGGTTATCTTTAGTGCTTAGTACTAGTAGTGTTGTGTGTGAAGGTGGCTAAACACAAAACCACAACTTTCCACAAACTTTCAATGATACACACTTCCTTGTTAATTGCCTCCCATATGTCTCTATAATTTCAGATAGATGACACTTTCGGCTCTGAAGTAAGCTATCGCTTGTTGAGATGTGACCTTCTACAGACCTGTTAGTGAGCGAATTTGGCCTGACATTGCGCTTGTCGCGGTTAAGTTACAACCACGGGTTGGTCGCAAAATGGTTTGCAAGCGGTTGCAATGCCCACATTGGAATTACTACTATTTCTCCCCCCAGGGTCTAGTCACTGACCAGCATAGTCTCATTTTTAGCGACAAATTATTCATATATAAATCTTCACTTCAACGTCTAACAACCCGTCAAACCAGATTTCCGAATTAGTTGTGTTCCTAAAAAATGTTATGTGGAGTGTTCAGTAACCGCTTGTCATCGTCTAGTAAGAGAAAATTGTTCCCAAAATGGACAACAATCTGCCATTAAAAAGGAAGTCCTGTATTCTGCAAGTCGCATGGCTTTTGATGTTTGGAATTCTGGGACTTCCTTTTAATGGCTTACTGTTGTCTGGTTTGTGTTTTCCGAACAACTTTCTCTTACTAGATAGCGACAAACGTTACTAGACACTGGGCATAACAATTGTTTAGAACAAAACTTCGGGAATCTTTGCTTATGGGTTGCTAGGCGTTCAGGTGAAGATTGATGTGAAAATGTTGTAGCTAAAAGGGAGACTGTTGGCCAGTGACCAGACGCTCGTTGAGAAATAGTAGTACTTCCAGTGTGGGCATCCTAACATCTTCATCTTGTTTTTGCAAAACACTTTGTGACCGACCTGTCGTTGCAACAGAGCACGGGGCGCAAGTAGAGGGAACTTTCTAAAGATGGCTGACATTGTTTGCAGTCCGTCAATAGAAAGTAGATGCGCGTATCTATTAAACTCCACATATAAAATGTTGGAGCCCAACTACTAGATATCCATTATAATGCACACATGCTGTAATATGATCTGTTTCTAAAAACGACCAGGCCTACATTTCTATATGTCGGGTTTAGTAGGTACGCCCGTCTAATTTTATTAATGGACTGCAAACAATGTCAGGCATCTTTAGAAAGTTTGCACCTCGGGCTTTGTTGTAACTTAAACCATGACAACCGCAATGTAAGACCAAATTTGCTTGGTCAGTAGAAGGTCAGATCTCAACAAGTAATAGCTCATTTCAAATTTGAAAGTGTCATCTATCTGAAATGAACGAGGAAATAGGATACAATTAACTAGGAAGTGTGTATCATTGAAAGTTTGTGGGCAAATTGTGGTTTTGTGTAGCCACCTTCACATAATTACACTTACTACGTACTAAACATAACCCAAGATCCCCGCCGGAGCTAGCCTGTGCTCTCACCACTAACCTCTCGATCACTGCTCCAGATGATCATTCTCTCCAGCACATCACAAGATAGCCCGTTCAATATTCTTCAAAGTTGGTGACAGGTGACTACGGAAGTTTTATAATTGATAGTTTGTGGACAAGTAGCAGTATTGTGTAGCCACCTTCACTCACAACACTACTACGTACTAAACATCGCCAAACATCTAAGCCGGAGTTATCCTGTGCACCTAACCTGGATCATTTGAAATCATTTGCAACACATTATTTGAAAAATGAAAAAAATAAATATCCTTCGAAATCTTCCAAAATATGGTTTTAGGGTAAAATGAGGGTGCCGAATCTGAATATGTTATTTAACAATTCCTCATTTCGACAGGTGATGACCTTTGACCTCTAAATGTCCTTGGGGTAGCAGAGTCCGAAATGTCTAACAATGCTAAAACTGAGACGGAAATATGGTATATGGGTAATTTGAGGGTGCTGAATTTGAATATGATTAAAAATACATCATTTCAACGGGTGATGACGTTTGACCTCTGAAAGTCCCTGAGGCAGCGAAAGTCGAAATTTCTAACAGCTTAAACTAAGACGCTGAAATTTTATATGGGTAGTGTAGTTTGGGTGTGCAGAATCCAAATATGACATTTAAAAATCGCTCGTAGTACTAATTGATTACCTTTGCCCTTTCAAGATGATTGAAACAGTGCAATATACATTTTTAGAAGTATGCTAAAAGTGGTACCGAAATATGGTACACAACTTAATTATAAATTTAATTTTCATTAGTTGATCAAATATTTGTCATTAAATAAAAAAAAACAATTTACCAAATAATCATATTAATTAAGTTGCAAGAATAGTATACATAATATTAAATATTATATGCAATTAATTAAAAATGTATAATAAATAGTATAACAAAATATATACTATAAATAAAATAATAGAAAACAATGAATGATATTAAATAGAAATTTATTATTATTTTGAAAATGTTTAATTTTAAAATTAATTTTACACTTGGACGTAATATTAGTATTGAATGGGTAAGTTTTTTTAATTCTGTACACAGGAAATTTTGAAGTTCCATTGCAAAACAGTTATGCAGACTCTTGATACGATCCAAATACATTAAATATTGGTACCATTGCAATCACAACAGAGTAAGGATTCAGAATAAATATGTATAGTTTCTATGGTCTAGAACAGGGGTGTCCAACCTTTTTGGGTAGAAGGCCACAATTTCTAAACTACATTTAGGATGGCCATGTCATGCGTGCAAAATTTCGCGGCTCAGGAAGCATCAAGCCAGCATCTTTAAAATTACAATCATTAACATGTTTTTGTCTGAAGCTATCCTAAATTAGGAAGTCACGATAATTGCATGTACTTGTTATAATGATTATATTGAAATAATATACTGTAATGGAAGCACCAACCATGAATACCAGTACTGGAATAATTTGACATTAATAACAATGCGATTCGTCATTAGTGCCATGAAGCGTGGATAAATATTGGTACCATTGCAATCACAACAGAGTAAGGATTCAGAATATGTATAGTTTCTATGGTCTAGAACAGGGGTGTCCAACCTTTTTGGCTAGAAGGCCACAATTTCTAACATTGTTGCTCTCAGTCAGTGTGAGGGTTGATGTTGTATTTCGGCAACCATTTTGTCGTAGTTTGGAGGCAATTGAGATACAGCTATTCGCAACAGATCACTGACGTGGACAACAAGTAGTCTGGTACGATGCTGATTATTTATGTACTTCATTCTGGAGAATAACTGTTCGCATACGTATGTGCTGCCAACCTGAGCTTTGTACTTGGCGGCAAATTTACGAAGTTTGGGATATGCGAGGAGTGGAAGCGACTGGTAGGATTCCACTAAGTCGCATTCACCTTGAAACAGATGCTTCACTCTGAGATCAGTTTTGAGGTAAATTAGTTCTATCCTTGTGTCTTGGGCAGGTCTCAATTGTAGCCAGAAGTGGAGCTGAGAATAACTGCAGGTCATCCGATATGGACCAGAAATCTGTAAATTTTGCTTCAAACTGTTCTCTCACTGCAATTAACAGGTCCATATATTTGCCATAGGCTGGTTCAGGTGTTGCTGGCTTCTGCATACGTTTACATAGCTCAGGGAACATCGTATCATTCAGATCCATCTCTTGAAACTGAGTGATCTAGATCGTAAGTCTACCTTCAAATCCACCGATGTGACGATACCGACCTGTCACTAGTTGACCACTCCCCTCTAGTTTCGTGTTGAGCTCATTTAGGTGTTGTAACATATCAACCAGAAATGCGAAGTCGAGCATGAACTGCTAATCATCAAACTCCTGAATTTCTTTCCCATTTTCTCTTGAAAAGTCAGAAATTTGTTTGCTGAGATGGTATGCTCGCT